>OZ024744.1:101958714-101966214 GCA_964016885.1 Eledone cirrhosa
AGAATCCACCCCGCCCAAAAGAAAAGCGAAGAAAGAAATACTGAAACGAGAAAATAAGGCATAAGTGCCACTAAGAAATATAGAAGGCACGGAGAATAGTGGGAGCGGTCGGAAAAAGGGGGGCAAGTATCCGGGGTCTAAACCAACTGCTATAAAAGGCGGAGTCCGCCAAAGCTATCATAGACGGTGGGGGTACTAAGGCTACAAGGGGCCAAAGGGCAGCCTCGGGTGGGCGAGAAAAGACGCCGACAAAGGAGAAGAGCTGGGGTAGAAGGACTAAGGAGGGAAGGGGGGAAGGAAATAAAGGAAGCGATAAAAGAATAAAAAGAAGATCGTACGTCTCCCTTGGCAAGCAGGGGTTACCCATTGCAAAATCGGCAAGTGGGGTAGCCTAACAATAGCTAGAGACCTAGGTCGTAGAACTTGCTTTACTTTTTTCTTTACACTTATTCGCTTTTCTTCACTCTCAGTATTTTTTCTTTCCTATATATTTTTACCCCCCATTGTTCTACCTACCGTTCCGACTTCCTCCCCCTCCCCCTCCCCAGTATCTTCTTTGACCTCATGCCCAGCTGTAGCTGGCACTACCAACGCTTGATTGGGTCTACTCCACCCCCTCCCCTCTTTCTCCTACTGGCAGGTTTAGCCACCATCTCCCCTACTAATTTGCAATCACAGAATTACTACTGATTTTTGACAATCACTTTGACCATATATGGAATTACCCCTTGAGAAGATCGGCTATTTAAATACCAGGATAAATTTTCATTTAGTCCAGAATTAGCCGTCGAAACGGCTTGAGCTCAGCCGTCGGGGTCTTACTGGTTCCTATATATATATATATATATATATATGTTGATTTAAAACTGCACTATCCACAAGTGTTTTTTAACCTTCATATCATGTCCTCCTATTTTATCTGATGAAAACACAAATGTTATTGCATGATGATATTTGTTTTTGAAATGCGCATAATAAAATACATGGAACTCATTTAACCATATTTTGATCTTATATATATATATATATATATATATATATATATATATATATATTTCTCTATATTTTAATATATATATATATATATATATATATATATATATATATATATATATATATATATATATCGTTTCTGAATTTGTTTAGCAAGATTATTTATCTGAAATCGTGTGTTGAAACCGATATTGTTATACTTTGGGAGGGTCATGTTGCCAATAAGAAACACACGCACCAGTTGCTTTCACTTCAATTTATTATATATCTATAAATTTATAAATTTACAAATCTACAAATTTATAAATTTCTGGTTGGTTCGTTGGTTCCACAACCAGATAGTTGTTTATATATAGTCATAGTCCTTTCGTCACACACTCTGTGACCTCTTCAGTGACTGGGGATTCCTTTCTTTGTTTCTGTGCCTTTCCTTTCTTCTGTCCTACGCCATTTTGTTTCTGTGTGTGTGTTGTGTGCTCAGTTTGCGCATGCGCCACATCCGGGTGTCTGTGTGCGTTTGTGTTCATTTATCTATTTGTTTATTTATTTACATGTTACTGGTTGGTTGTTTGTTCTATGTGTGTGTGTGTTTTCATTTTGTCCTTAATTGTAAGTTGTGATGTTGCTGTTCCACTCATATTTTCTATTTAATTTTGGTTGTAATTCTTTTATGTTTATTGCCTCTGTAATTTGTCTAAACATTGCATCTTTTCTGTGTGTAGATTCTATTTTTATTTCTATGTTCTCTAATTTACCCTTGTGTTCTATCTTAGCATGTTGGTAGAGTACAGATGATTCTTTATTATCTTGAAGGTCTCGCCAGTGTTCATTTATCCGTTCCTCTATACTACGAGCTGTCTCACCTATGTACACTATATTTTTGTTTCTACATTGTCCTTCAGTACATCTTATGCTATACACTACATTTCTAGTGTTACAGTTAATATGGGGGCTTATTTTACAGGTTATACATTTCTTATCTATACATGAGGGTCTTTGGAACGGGTATGTCTTGCTAATAAGTGTTTTTACGGAGGTACCTGGTCTTTCTACTATCTTAATATTGAGTTTATGTTTATTTAGGGCCCTTCTAAATTTGTAGGCTAGTTCGCCTCTAGGGGTTGTATCGATGAACATTACACTCTGGTATTTATTGCTATCATACCATGAGTTTATTCTATTGGCCTTGTTCCTAGTTCTTTCTATTCTATTCCAAAATTTGCTCCTATACAAGGGGCAGGTCCCATTTATGTCATTGTTTACCATTTTTTCCCATTTGGTTCTGGCTCCTCTATACACTCTGATTCTATCTCTCTGATTGTAGCCAGAGAACTGCATACGGTGGATGAAGTGTTGTATGTGTCTATCTGGTTGTGGAACCAACCAACCAACCAGAAATTTATAAATTTGTAGATTTGTAAATTTATAAATTTATAGATATATAATAAATTGAAGTGAAAGCAACTGGTGCGTGTGTTTCTTATTGGCAACATGACCCTCCCAAAGTATAACTATATATATATATATATAATATAAGATCAAAAGATGGTTAAAGGAGTTCCATATATTTTATTATGCGCATTTCAAAAACAAACATCATCAAGCAATAATATTTGTGTTTTCATCAGATAAAACAGGAGAACATGATATGAAGGCTAAAAAACACTTGTTGATAGTGCAGTTTTAAATCAACATATGAAAAGTGGTTTTAGATTGATGTGTGATATTGGGAAAAATATTTTATTTAGAGAGGGGGGGGGAGGATGAAAAGGGAAGGAGATGAGAGGGAGAGATGGGTGATAGAGAGAAAGAGATAGTCTTTATAACTGAGAGGAGATATATTTTTTACATAGAGGGGTTGAAAACCGTTGGAAGATACTGTATAAATTAAAAATTTTGAAAATTAACGAAGGGAGGATATGTGCGAGGAAAAAATATTTTATTTAGGGAGGGGGGGGGAGGATGAAAAAAAGGGGGGAGGAGATGAGAGTGAAGGTGGAGAGGGAGAGATGGGTGATAGAGAGAAAGAGATAGTTTTTATAACTGAGAAAAAGATATATTGTTTTAATATAGAGAGGTTGGGAACCGTTGGAAGATAATGTATAAATTAAAGGAATTTGAAAATTAACGAAGGGAAATTATGTATGAAGATAGAGAGAAAAAAATAATAATTGTGGGTGAATATTCTAACGTCAAAAGAAGAAATGTATGTATTGTGGCAATTTCAAAATTAGCGAAGAGAAAAGTTGTTATCGTTTGTGTGTAGAAGGATTTGAGAAAAATAATGTGAAGTTAAAGTTTGTATATTGAATTGATATGTATTAATAATGAGTTCGTTGATGGGGAGAAAAAAATAATAATAAATTAAGGATGAAATTGAGATTAAAAAGATTTATGATAGAGAGAAAAAATAATAATGATTGCGGATGAATATTCAAAATGTCAAAAACAAATGTTATTATTTTACGAGAAGATAGAATGAGGGTAATGAGTAAACGAGTATTATAGAGTGTATAATGCCCTTTAAAGTAAGGTAAGGTAGATGGGTATATTTTAAAGAGGTGTATGTATATGTGCCTTTGAGAAAAGATTCTAAATTGATAAAGAATTGAATATTAACTGTATACTTTGTGAAAAGTTCTATGGAATTTATGCAGGCAGATAGAAAACAAATCTGAGCGTCTATTTATTATGGATTCTAGGTTAGAGATAATGGTAAATTTTTCATTTAGGCAGAGATTACAGATTTTAGATAGAGAGCTGTTCAAGTATGAGGATGCAGAAGAAATCTTTTTCCAAAAGATGTTATATTTAATGTTTTTGTCTTTTAAGGACCATATGAGTTCTGAGAGAGCAGTGTTAGTTCTTTTAAGTTTGTATTTGAAAGATGAATGATGATTATAGAGACGAGCTTTAAAAGAGGTGGAAGTGGAGCCAAAATAGGTGAAGGAATTGGTGCTTGTTATAATTTTACATTCATAAATTAAGTTTTTATCGAGGCAATGGTTGTTGAGAGGACATTTATTTTTGATGCGGCAGTTGCAATTAGAGAGATTATTAATGAGTGATCTAGTGTTATCTATAGAAGGAATTGGATTGGAGAAGTTGTTTGCGATAGGAATAATAGGAATAATAGTTTCTTGATTTAGAGTTGGATTATGAACATTTAGCGAAGTTGTGTTTGACGTTGTATTTGGGTTTACAGAAGTTAGCCTAGGGTTTACAATGACGTCGGGAGTACTATTACTGTTATTATGAAATTCGATATTGGAAGGAAGAGATTTAGTATTTAATATTTTGTTGTTGTGTTTAGAGATGATGTTGGAAATATTGGAGGATGTAGAATACGAAAATTTGATGGTATGTTTGTTAAATATTTTACTATAGATATGTGAGGGAGGGAAGCATTTATTTAAGGCACTAAAAAATAATTTAGGAATATTGTTATTAATAGAGATGGAGAAAGGAGCATTATACCAGATTATGTTTTTGTATCTAGGTCTTTTATTAAAATTATTGGAATGGTCATGATTAATTATTCTACTGTAAGTTTTCCTAGAATTTGTTTCTTTATTATATTTGATTTTATCTGGATAGCCGGCTTTAGAAAGTGCGTTATTATAGTAATTGGCGTTAGCATCAAAGATGTTTTTATTAGAAGATATGTTAGATATTCTATTTCCAATATTATTAACTATAGCATTCTTGATATTGGTAGGATGGTTAGATTTAAAGTTAACATAATTAAGATTCTCATTGTTTTTATGGTAAGGGTAATATAGGCCAGTGTCAAGATTAAGAGATACATCCAAGAAATTAGCTAGTTTGATACTATTATCAAATTCAATTTTTAGGTTATGTTGGTTAAAGAGATTACGTATATTGTTCTTAATAATATTAAGTTTAACTATATTGCAATTTAGGATAGTAAAGAGTCCATCGTCACGATAAATTCCACCGCGAAATTGAGGAATTTTCCGACTCAAAGAGTTCAAAATGAAGATACCAATTAAATCAGTCAATTGGGATGAATCGGATGCTCCCATTGTGATGTCGAAGTTGTTAGAGGTATCGGCTCTGGTCCAATATTCGTTGTTGAACTCTAGGATGGTTTTACGTGCGGTGAGGATGATGTGAAGTTCATCTGTGGTGATGTCAGAATATTTAAGTGCGAAAGATAGAGCATTATTGAGAAGTGAAGGCGAAATGGAGGAATAGAAGCTGGCAATATCGAATTGAATAAATTTTAGTTTGTTTTTATTATCCAATTTGTTGAACCAGCTGGTTCAACAATTTCTTCTTTTGACGTTAGAATATTCACCCACAATTATTATTTTTTTCTCTCTATCTTCATACATAATTTCCCTTCGTTAATTTTCAAATTCCTTTAATTTATACATTATCTTCCAACGGTTCCCAACCTCTCTATATTAAAACAATATATCTTTTTCTCAGTTATAAAAACTATCTCTTTCTCTCTATCACCCATCTCTCCCTCTCCACCTTCACTCTCATCTCCTCCCCCCTTTTTTTCATCCTTTCCACCCCCCCCCCCCCCCTCCCTAAATAAAATATTTTTTCCTCGCACATATCCTCCCTTCGTTAATTTTCAAAATTTTTAATTTATACAGTATCTTCCAACGGTTTTCAACCCCTCTATGTAAAAAATATATCTCCTCTCAGTTATAAAAACTATCTCTTTCTCTCTATCACCCATCTCTCCCTCTCATCTCCTTCCCTTTTCATCCTTCCCCCCCCCCCCTCTCTAAATAAAATATTTTTCCCAATATCACACATCAATCTAAAACCACTTTTCATATGTTGATTTAAAACTGCACTATCAACAAGTGTTTTTTAGCCTTCATATCATGTTCTCCTGTTTTATCTGATGAAAACACAAATATTATTGCTTGATGATGTTTGTTTTTGAAATGCGCATAATAAAATATATGGAACTCCTTTAACCATCTTTTGATCTTATATTATGCATACTCCAGTCCCACAAACTGTAGAGTGCTTCTTATCCGATATCTGCATTGCTTTATTGTACTACAATAAAACTCACCTCCTACATATATATATATATATATATATATATATTTAGAAACACACAGATACATGCGGACACACACATATATACATGAATGCATCCGCACCCAACTGTGAGTTAAGGGTGCCAACTTCACCGATGTTGCTCAATGAATGACTGGGACAGACCAATTCAGTTGAACTAGACTGAACCAGTATCAGAGTTAAAAATACATTATGAAGAGAGAAGAAACATTTAGATATAATTAGTAATAAAATGTATCATACCTAAACTGATCCTAAATTCCTCGACTACGTAGTTTCGTGGCATAAACAAAAACAATATATCAAAGATATAGAGTCCTTGCGAGGTCTGCCGACTTATCAAGAGGATACCTCATTTTACTAGTCTCAAGAACGCATCTACACGACGTGAGAAAGAATCCCAAAAGGCGTGGTGTGTATATATACATATATATATATATATATATATATATATATATATATATATATCCTCTTCTTGGGTCTCTGAAGCTCCTTTCTGGTGAAGGGCTCTGTCTCAATATCCAGTTCTTCAAACAGCCGCCTGATCTCCCCAGTGCTCTGGGCTGTGGAGGGTGGCTCTCCTAGTAGGGCCCTTCACCAGAGAGGAGCTTCAGAGAGCCAAGAAGAAGATCAAGGAGGGCAAGGCTCATGGAGAAGATGGAGTGGCATCAGAGGTGATGAAGAGGTGTGATTTTGATGATTTCATCCTGGGGTTCTGTAACGGGGCACTGGAGAAAGGAGTTGCCCCGAATCAGTGGAGGATCAGTAACATCGTCCCAGTGCCAAAGAAGGGAGATCTCTCTAACACCAACAACTACCGGGGGATCTCACTGACATCACTTGTGGCAAAGACCCTCAACAGGATGATTCTTAACAGGATCCAGCCTGAGATGGAGAAGAAGCTCAGGGACAACCAGAACGGCTTCAGAGAGGGTAGATCAACCACCAGTCACATCCTGATGCTGAGGAGGATATTAGAGCAAAGTGCCTTCCTGCGGTCATGGTTTTCATTGACTTTAGGAAGGCCTTTGATTCTGTGGACCATCACTGCCTGATGAAGATCTTACAGGCTTATGGAATCCCCAAGAAGATAGTGGACCTGATATCACTGCGCTACACCAACACCAAAGCCCAAGTCATTACACCTGATGGGATGACAGAGTTCTTTGAGATACTGGCTGGAGTGCTCCAGGGAGATACATTGGCTCCCTACCTTTTTATCATCGTAGTGGACTATTGTATGCGTCTTGCACTGGAGAAACACCAGGACTCTGGCTTTACTGTAGCACCGGCTCAGAGCAGGAGGGAGAGTTAAGGCGAAAAAGGTATCAGATGCTGAATTTGCCGACGACATAGTTTTGGTGACAAATACAGTGAAGGAGGCAGAGGATTTGATGCAGGAGGTTGAGACTGTGTCGATGAGTGTGGGGCTGA
>OZ024744.1:101971214-101986214 GCA_964016885.1 Eledone cirrhosa
GGTTGTGGGTTTGTGGTAGGTAATTTGGCATTGGTGAGTAATGTTTTCAGTGATTTCGGTTGTCTTTTGCTTTTGATTATTTTGTGTGTTTCAAGGGTTTTTTTTCATTCTTGGGTCTTGTTTCAGTAGTGGGATATTCTTGTGAATAGTGTTGTAAGCTTCCGCATTTCTTGGGTTGTGTGTTGAGATATATGATAGAATATTGGACGTACCTTGAATTTGTTTCTGTTTTCGTAATTCATCAATGCCTATTACTTTAGCCCTTTCTATTCCATTATTTATTAGTAATGGTGGGTACTGTCTTTCGAGTAGAATTTCCTTTAATTCTTGAAGTCTTTTATTTCGCATTTCATAATTGGAGACAATTGTGCAAATTCTTCTTGCTAGGTTAAAAGGAATGTTCGTCTTCGTGTGCTTTGGATGGTTGGGGGTGAATAGCAGGTATTGTTTGGAATCTGTTGGTTTGTAGTGTATGTCAGTTTCAATATTTGTGACTTTTTTTAAGATTAAGATGTCCAGAAATGGGAGTTGATCTTGGCTGTATTCCATTGTGAATTGGCTGTGGTTATTGATGCCGTTTATTAAATTTTTGAAATCATTCAGTTGGTCGAGTGTGTGAGGCCAAAGAATGAGACAACATCCAAGTAGTGTTTCCAATTCTCTGATAAATATTTGTGGAAGTTCAATCCGTATTTTGATTTGGACTGTTCATATATCTGGACTTCCATGTATGCCATGACTAAGTTGGCATAAGTTGGAGCGACTTTTGTACCCATCGCAGTCCCCGATATTTGCTTGTAAGTACTGCCATCGAAATCAAAAAGGTTGTTCTGTAAGATAAATTTTAATCCCTCTGTGATGAAGCTTTTTTCTATTCTGTCAGGTATCTCATTGGGATATTTCTCTAGCCAGAATCCTATTGCTTGTAGTCCGTATTGGTGTGGGATCGTTGTGTAGAGATTCACTACATCGAAAGATACAATAATAGTATCGTTGTTGACATGTTTGGGGAGGTGGTTTAAGAGGTCCAGATCGTCTCTTACAAGGCTTGGTATGTGTTTGAGAATTGGTTTTAGTAGTATGTCTATAAAGTTGCTCAGTCTGTGTGTTTCACATTGTGGGCCCGCTACAATTGGTCTTAATTTAAGGTCTGTGGAGTATTGTGTGTTCACGCAGGCTGAGGTGGATTGTTTACAGGCATCGTTAATTATTTTACACTTGTGGATCTTCGGAAGTCCGTAAAGGTTGCTGGTTTTGTATTCAAAATGTGTTAAATAATCGCGCTCCTTTTTAGCTAAGTCTTCCTGGTATCGATAAATCAGTGTGTTTAATCTGGTCATTGTTTTTGATTGCTGGTAGTTTTTTACTCTTTCATAGTAATTAGTATTTTGTAAGAGAGAGAGCATAGAATTTTTATATTTTTCAGCATCCATAATGACAACAGTACTTCCCTTGTCCGCTTCCTTAATTATAATGTCCGTATTGTTTTTTAGTTCATGGATAATCTCCCATTCCCTTCGACTCGTGTTGGGTTTGGGTTTAGGTTGCGGCAGTTCATGGCATGGGAAAGTGGCTATGTGGTCACAAAATTTGTCCAGAACTCTGTTTCTACCTTTTGTTTTATTTGTTATTGCTAGGCTTCACTAGGAAAATAAAGAGCCCTCATCCCCAAACTTAACACCTAATGATGTTGGAGGGACACTGTCCTAATACATGGCATGTCTCGGGAAGTTTATATTTGGTGGAGTACATATTTCTTCAAGTGTGAACATAGCTAATATTTCCTAGAAAGAGACAGAGAAAGAATAGTTCCCGGTATTAAACTGGCACGTTCTTTATCAACACCTAAATGGTGAAAGGCAAAATTGACCTCATTGTGATTTGAACTCAGTATTCAATGTGCAGAGAACTATAACAAATACTTGGGTATTTAATACCACATTCCTAATGACACTGCAAATTCCCTGCCTTAAGCTTCACTAAACATATAAATATATTTCAGTACACTGAATTTTTAATTTCCATTGCTGTGTTGGTCTGAAGGGAATTTATAATGTTAACCAGCTAAATACTAATATACTAATATGCAATTTTAAAGTGTATATATACATGCATAAACATGTGCACTGACATGCACAAATATCTGGTTTATTTTTTATGTAATTTCAGTATGATTGTAGGTAAATTTCTTGACAATAGATAAAAATAAATTGTTGAAAGGTTAAAAATTCAGTTATTATTTTCACGAGTAGTATGTATGACTAAAAATATTCTAAGTAGTGTCTAAAAGGGCATTGACTTAACATACAGGATTATCTATGTCGATTTTTTTTTTGTTCTTTTTTTTTAAAAAGAGGTCTGTGCAAGGTCATGTAATATAACATATTGTAGCATGAGTATTTGATGTCGACCAGTTTGTCTTTTTGGAAACCTGTTACTGTTGTTCAGGGAGTGGGATTGGTCCAGTGTAAGGCCTTTCTTGAATTAAAAAAACTTCAAGTACAGGAATCATTCCATCTAAATGACTTTGGAAGCTTATAAATCATCATCATCATCATCATCATCATCACCGTTTTACGTCCGTTCTTCCACGCTAGCATGGGTTAGACGGGTTGTCCTGTTGAGGGCAGTGTCTGGTCGGCTGACCATGCCTTGCTCATACAGGAACTGATTCTGGCTTGATTTCTACAGCTGGATGCCCTTCCTAACACCAACCTCATTTACAGTGAGTGCTGGGTGCTTTTTCGTGGTGCCTAGACGTCCACTTTACAGTGTGGGCTGGGTGCTTTTTTGCCGTGGCACCTCCACGACCACCTTGCAGTGGGAGGGTGTGGGGCATATTGTCTATATGCTTCAGCTTGTACCCATGGGAGGTCGGGTACTCTGTATTACTGCGTAACGCCAGAGGTCACGGTCGTGTGTCATCGCCTTTGAGAGGTGTAATTGGGTAAGGTCGGCTTTTATCACCTCATCCCAGGTCATCTTGGGTCTCCCCACTCCGCGGTTTCCATTGACTTCTAGTGCTCTGCACCTTTTTATGCAGCTGTCATCCTTCATACGCATCACATGTCCATACCAACGCACCGCCTCTCCTGCACACAGCATTTGATTCCTCTTATGCTCAGTCTCTCTCTCAATTCATTTATGCTTTGTCGTTCACGTATATTACTGTTACACATCCATCGCAGGCTTCGTTTCTTTCTAATCTAAGTAAGTCTTCCACCTTCTGCGCCCAGGTCTCACTACCATGTAACACTGCTGTTCGGATACACGCATCATACAGTCTGCTTTTCATTTTGAGGGAGAAGCCTTTTGCAGCTAGCAGGGGCAGTAGTTCCCTGAACTTCTTCCATCCCATAAATACATAAATACATATATAAATACATAAATACATACATATAATACACAAATATAATACATAAATATAATACACAAAAATATATAATGAAAGCGAGAGAATTGTATGTGAAACATCATAATCACATTCGTGCCACCCATGTATGAAAAAAGGATTAAGTGATATCTATTCTCAAAAGTGAGATGCACCCATCATGTATGTCAGCATGTATGTATGTATGTATGTATGTATGTATGTATGTATGTATGTATGTATGTGTGTGTGTGTATGTATGTATGTATGTATGTATGTATGTATGTCAGCATGTATGTATGTCAGCATGTATGTATGTCAGCATGTATATATGTATTTATGTATGTATGTATGTATGTATGTATCCCAGTACAACCTGTCTCATGGTCGGGTCGTTGGCGACTAAACTGGCAACCCCACCAAGGTTTCTTGGTGAGGAGGGTGACTTTGGACATCCTGCAGGACTAAAAACAAAACCTGTCAAATGGCAAAGGAGTTCTTAAGAGTCAATGGCCATCCAAAATCACCGGGAGAGATGACCCCTTAACCTTTGTCAAGACAGAATTCTAGGAGAAGGAAAACTCTGATATAACACCTGCAACTCTGATGGTATCCAATGATGTTGACTTGTTCTTCTTTTTGGTTAATATCATCTTGGTTAAGAGAGTGGGACTGGCTTTGTGCAGTGCCTTTGCTCACTATAAAAGCTTCACGGCACAGGCATTGCTTTGTATCTGGAGATCTCTCTGCACTTGTCGTCACATGGTACCATGGGCTTAGCACTATGTGTCAATAATTGTCACAGGTGTAGTGTTTGTACCAGAGTTTTCAAGTTGCTGGCTGCACTAAAAAGTCACATTCGTTCAGCGCATCGGTAGGAGTTCTCCTACATGGATATAAAGTAGTGGCCGTACTCGAAAACGAGTTGGCAGCCACCATGTATGTATGTATGTCAGCATGTATGTATGTATTTATGTATGTATGTATGTATTTATGTATGTATGTATGTTTTTATGTATTTATGTATGTATTTATGTATGTATGTATGTTCTTCTGGTTTTATAATTTCACAAAGTTTTACCAATAGAGAGAGAGTCGGTATCTAACATAGACACAAGACTCTCTCATTGGAATTTGCACAACATCAACTAGGTAGATATGTATGTCTGCATGCATGCATGTGTAGATATGGATGTTATTATAAGTGTGGATGTGTATGTTTTGAGTTGTATGTGTGCATGTGCATATGCTTTTTATCTGTACATGTGTATATGCAGTTATTAGATGCAAAATTTTTGGAATGTTTTACATATTTTTACTGTTCCATTAATGGATTGTACTTGTAATTTCCTAACTAGTTGTGTTCTTTTTGTTCCTGTGAAGCCTAGCTTCTCAAGATTTGTATTGAGGCAGTTACTAACATATCCCAGTGCCCCAATAATCACAGGCATAAATCTGAAGGTGTAATCAGGGTGGAGTATCTGCAGATTTCTCATCAGTATGTATGTATGTATGTATGTATGTATGTATGTATGTATGTATGTATGTATGTATGTATGTATGCATGTATTTATGTATTTATGTATGTATTTATGTATTTATGTATGTATGTATATATGTATGTATATATGAATGTATGTATTTATGTATTTATGTATGTATTTATGTATGTATGTATATATGTTATCTCTTTCTCTTAATTTCGAGTATATTTTTTTGACCGGCCACCTTCCTGGTGGCAAGGTTGTAAAAGAAAAGAAATTGTCATCCCCTGAATCGCAAGAATGTTTTGCAAATTTTGAACGTGCCAGCTATCGCAGCCATTTGTAGACTATGAATTAGGGAGCTGCGCTTTTTGTCCACAAATCCAAGTTCAGTCATACTTTGGTCCAAGTTGGTTGGTATATAACCCGTAGCTCCAATAATGATGGGTATGAAGCTAAAGGTGTATCTTGGATACTGGATTATGTATTTATGTATGTATGTATGCATGTATTTATGTATTTATGTATGTATGTATGTATTTATGTATTTATGTATGTATGTATTTATGTATAGGAGGAGGTTATAGTTCACTTGAAGCATTGTGTAATGAGGTATAAACGTTTGTATATGTATAATAAAGCCAAAACAATGCAGGTATGGACATCCTGTCAGCATGACTTGGCAAGCTATTTAGAACACTGGTTTAACCGCTTTACTTCCCTCCGAAGAAGAGATATTATCTCGAAAATTAAGGACATTTAAATAAATCTAAGGTAAAAGACTAATTGTCAACAATATCTTTTTCATTTGCATTCTTTATTCTATGTCAATACCTGCATTGTTTTGGCTTTATTATACATATACAAACGTTTATGTATTTATGTATGTATGTATGTATGTATGTATGTATGTCAGGTCACCAGTTGGTGTTACTGGTAATATGTATCCCAGTACAACCTGTCCCATGGTCGGGTCGTTGGCGACTAAACTGGCAACCCTACCAAGGTTTCTTGGTTAGGAGGGTGACTTTGGATATCCTGCAGGACTAAAAACAAAACCTGTCAAAAGGCAAAGGAGTTCTTAAGAGTCAATGGCCATCCAAAATGACCGGGAGAGATGACCCCTTAACCTTTGTCAATGCAGAATTCTAGGAGAAGAAAAACTCTGATATAACACCTGCAACCCTGATAGTATCCAATGATGTTGACTTGTTCTTCTTTTTGGTAAATATCATCTTGGCTAAGAGAGTGGGACTGGCTTTGTGCAGTGCCTTTGCTCACTATAAAAGCTTCACGGCACAGGCATTGCTTTATATCTGGAGATCTCTCTGCACTTGTCGTCACATGGTACCAAGGGCCCAGCACTATGTGTCAATAATTGTCGCAAGTGTAGTGTTTGTACCAGAGTTTTCAAGTCGCTGGCTGGACTAAAAAGTCACACTCATTCAGTGCATTGGTAGGAGTTCTCCTACATGGATATAAAGTAGTGGCCGTACTCGAAAACGAGTTGGCAGCCACCATATGTATGTATGTATTTATGTATGTATGTTCTTCTGGTTTTATAATTTCACAAAGTTTTACCAATAGAGAGAGAGTCGGTTTCTAACATAGACACAAGATTCTCTCATTGGAATTTACACAACATCAACTAGGTAGATATGTATGTATGCATGCATGTGTAGATATGTATGTTATTGTATGTGTGGATGTGTATGTTTTGAATAATATCACACAGAGACTGTATGTATGCATGTATGTATGTATGTATATATGTATGTATGTATATATATGTATTTATGTATGTATGTATTTATGTATGTACATTTGTATGTACATTTGTATGTATATATGAAACAACTTCATGTCATTATATGTTACACCTCGAAGAACGAAACTGTTTCCCCTGATTGGGAAGATGCTCTGATGTTTATCTTGTATAAAAGTAATGGTAGTAAAGACAATTGTGGCAACTATCGAGGCATATCATTGCTTTTCGGTGGTAGGGAAGATTTTGTGCAGGATTTTGATGGATCATTTGCTTACACTAATTGCCAGAGATGCTCTTCCAGAATTTCAGTTTGGTTTTCATGAGAAATGTGATTTAGCTGACATGATCTTTTCTGGTAAACAATTTCAAGAAAAGTGCTTAGAACAAGGTATGGATTTATACCAAGTCTTTGTTGATCTCACCAGGCTTTTGACATGATGAACAGAGGTTCTTTGTGGAAAACTTGGGAGAGGCTTGTGTGCCCTGAAAAATTTCTGAGTATTTTGAAAGGATTTCATGACAGCATAGTTGCTCACGTAAATGTGGTTGGAAAGCTGTCTGAACCCATAAAGGTCAGGGATAGAGTGAAGCAGAAAGGTATTCTTGTTACTCTATTTGCTTTGTACTTCACAATGATATTTCAACTGGCTTTTGGGGAATGTAAACATGATGTTTATGTCCCCTATAGAACAACAAGAAATGTCACCAACATGAGAGGTTTTAAGGCAAAGAGAAAGGTATTTTTGACATTGGTAAGGGATTTGCTCTATGTTAATGACTGTGACCTTGTGGTTCACACAGAAGAGGATATGCAGCATCTTTTGAGAAGGTTTTCACAGCCTTGGAGCTAACAATAAGTGTGGTGTGGTGATGTTGCAGTCTCTACCTGGAAACCAATATAGAGAGTCTAATATTTTTGTGTACAGGAAGTGCATTGGAGTAGTAGAAAAGTTTGTTTACCTTGGAAGCACTGTGAACAAATCTTGCAATCAGGATGATGAAGTGAATATCAAGATTCCGAAAGCAAGTCATGTTTTAAGGAAAGCTTGAAGTGCATCTATGGTCCCGACATGGGATCTCACTGCATTCAAAAGTAAAAGTGTACAATGCACTTGTTCTCACAGCATTACTGTATGCTTGTGAAACTTGGGTGACACATAAGCATCACTACAAAAAACTTGAAAGGTTTCTTTGAATGAGTCTCAGAATAATTGCTGGAAATGACTGGAGACAGGTTTTTGAGAGAAATCACTGTGAGAGCATTGAATCTCTTATCTTGAAAACCAGGCTGAGATGGGGCAGTCACATGGGGCACATAGATGACAGCCAGCTTCCCAAGAGGATGTTGTATAGAGAACTGACCAGTGGAAAGTGACCACCTCATAAGCCCTGGAAGTGATATAGGGACTGTTTTATAGAGTCACTGATATGAGTTAACATCAATATTGCAGCACGGAAAACTGAGGCCTTTTGTAGAAGTAAATGGAAAAAGATGGTTTATCAAGGAAAAATTATTTTCAAGACATCTTGGGTACAACATGAGAAATTTAAAAGAGATGTCAGAAAGGGTATTGCTGTCAATTTATCACAGCAATCTGGTGATGTCCATGGTTTGACATATTAAATCTGTAACAGATTCTGTTTCAGCAAGGCTGGTAAGAAAAGTCATCTTCTAAGTCATGAATATAGAACTCCTGCCAATTACTAAATCACCAGAAATACAACATACATGTGGTAAAGAATACACACCTTCAGGCAGCCTAAAAAGGCACAGCAAAGCGTTGAGGAAACATAAAAACATAAGAACAACACAAATTAGTTTCCTCAACTCTTCTTTTGATGAAAGGATTCTATCCCGAAATATTAAGGACAATTAAACAACTGCAAGGTATTCCACCCCCTTACATATTTGTTATCATTTAAAAAAAAAAGTTAAAGTCTCATTTGCATTACTGTGACCCTCTAATAATAAAAAAAAAACTATTATACACACACAAACGCATATAAATACATATATGTATATATATATATATATATATAGGAACCAGTAAGACCCCGACAGCTGAGCTCAAGCCGTTTCGACGGAATTAGCCGTCGAAACGGCTTGAGCTCAGCTGTCGGGGTCTTACTGGTTCCTATTACCCACTCTACTACCTCAAGTATTGAGTACTTTGGTGCGTTATGGTCTACCTGGTTCATTACCACATTTCCTTCGTTATATATATATATATATATATATATATATATATATATATATATATATATGTATATATATATAATATAAGATCAAAAGATGGTTAAAAGAGTTCCAAGTATTTTAATATGCACATTTCAAAAACAAATATCATCATGAGATGATATCTGCGTTTTCATCAGATAAAATAGGGATACATGATATGAAAGTTAAAAAACACTTGTGAATAGTGAAGTTTTAAATCAACATATATATATATATATATATATATATATACGAGGTGTGTCAGAAAAGTTCCAGGACTGATGTCACAAAAGATTTATTTCAAACCCAAACTTTACACTAAGAGTTTTCTCCTTCAAAGTACTCCCCCTGGAGTATGTAACTGTAATCTTAGCTCTCTGCAATGATCAAACTTTTTTCTTCATAATTTTATATACGTGTCCTCTGTTTCAGGTCGTCAAGCAATGAGCACAGAGCAACAAACAAACCTGAAGATTCTGGTATGGTTGGGGAAAACTCCGTTAGAAGCACTGAGATTGCTGCAGCAAGTGTATGGAGATGAGACGATGTCACGCTCATGTGTTTTTGAGAGGTGCAAGATGACCCCAGGAGTGGCAGGCCCTCAACAACCATGACTGAGGTCAACGTTGAGCGTGTCAGGCAGATGGTGCGTAGCGATTGTCGGCTGACTGTTTGACTGATGGCAAATGAGTTGGGCATGTGGGACAGCGTCTGGAAGATTCGCACTGAAGATTTGGACATGTGGAAAGTCGGCGCAAAGATGGTGCCAAAGCTGCTGAACGATGACCAGAAGGGTCGACGCATGCAAGTGTGCCAGGACATCCTTGAGCATCTTGAAACCGAACCAGACTTACTAGGGACAATCATCACCGGTGATGAGTCATGGATCTTCGAGTACGACCCGGGGGAACCCGTTTTGAAGACGGGGATGACATCAAAAAGGCTGTGACGACGGAACTGCGGAGGATCCCGGAAGAATCCTTCCAGGAGTGCATGCAAGCGTGGCAGAAAAGGATGGAAAAGTGCATTAGACTCCAGGGGGATTACTTTGAAGGAGAAAACTCTTAGTGTGAAGTTTGAAATAAATCTTTTGTGACATCAGTCCTGGAACTTTTCTGACACACCTCGTATATATATGTGTGTGTGTGTGTGTGTGTGTGTGTGTGTGTGTGTGTGTGTGTGTGTGTGTGTGTGTGTGTGTGTGTGTGCATGTATATATATGATATATATATATATACACACACACACATACACACACACATATATGAATATATATATATATATATATATATATATATATGTGTGTGTGTGTGTGTGTGTATATGTGTGTGTATGTATACATATGATATATATATCCACACAAGGGGGTGCTGAAAAGTTCCTGGCTTGATCACTGCTACATTTGCCAGGCTAGAAGTCCAACATTTACGAGTTCTTTTTTCAGAGCTTAGGAAAACTGAAGGGCTGCTTCAATAACTGATCCTCCTGTATCTTCTTTTATAAAAACGCAAGAACTTTTCACCACCCCTCATGCATATATACATATATATATATAAAAAATGCAAAAAACATTAATAGCATTATTAATAATTGTTTATACTTTTGGCACAAGGCCAGCTATTACCCCAGTGTATTACTGGTACTTTATTTTATCGACCCCGTAGGGATGAAAAATTAACCTCGGCGGGATTTTAACTCAGAATGGCAAGGGCCGTAACTCAATGCGTCAAAGCATGGTGTCCGACCCTCTACCGATACTGCCAATCCACCGCCCTTTAGCATTATTAATAATGATGAAGTAATGCCTTTTACCTCAACCTATAAACACAATCTCTTACAACTTTGCACATTAAAACCATTTCGTGTATAGTCTTTGTTAAATGCTCGCCAACATCCAACATTTGATAACGTATCTATCTAAACTATAATAAAGTAAGGAGCGCAGGACTGCGTATGGTTTATAATTTTTTATCCCATTAGTAAAATAATTTGGATTACTTTGAATAAATAACGAATGAATATTACATAATTTATCTACTAAATATTTTATTGTAACCACGTGGAAAACAGCAATGTAACAACCGCTGCTGCCACATCCACCAACACCGAGCCACACCTCAACGATGTGACGCACCTGGTCACCGACCTAACCGGCACCCTCACGAACGACGAACTGGAACTCCTATGCCTCGGACCCAAGTTCATCGTCTCACAACGACAGACTCAAACTCGACATCGAAGCCAACTTCTGTCAAACCACCTACCAACTTAAATGGGTGACTGCTATTAACAGCGCCCACACTACCCACCCTAAGTTCTCCACTTACCACCTCAACAACCCACTCCACCCCCTACCCACCAACCACGAACTCGACACTAAACTCATCAGGTTAAAACACTCCATCTCTGATATTCTACACAAACACACACACACACACACGCTCAACACACAACCTCACTAAATCTCAACTCACCACTCTCTCCAGCTTGAAATCGAAGAACCTCATCTACGTCCCCTCCGACAAGGGAAAAGAATTCTATGTCATCAGCAGAGAGGCCTATAACACCCTGGTCCTCCAACACCTTGATGATGACAACCTCTACTCCAAAGTCACAGGAATCACTCCCACGCAGATCGAGGAGCACATCAACACCGCCTGGACCAACATCTGCGACCGGCGGAAGCTCAGAGACAACCTCCTCACGAGGAACAGCAGACTACCTGCCTGCTACCACCTTGTGAAAACACACAAACAGGGACCCGACCTGAAGATCAGACCCATTGTATCGAGCGTGGAAGGACCGCTCTACAAAATTTCATGGCTCCTAGCCAGAATACTCAAACCCATCCTAGACACCTTGCCGGGACACGTAAACAGCTCCGAGGAGGTGTTGGAGCACCTGCACCAAATGGATCCCGACACCAGAAAGGAATAACAGATATGCCTTCAGCCTTGATGTGGTCGCTCTTTACACCTCGGTCCCGGCACTCCCGGCTGTTAATATACTGATGGAACGCGTCCAATCTACCAACCTACACTGCTTCGGGCTCACCTCCACTAACATCCACCAACTCCTATCCGTCATCGTTGACAACACATACTTCGGTTTTCTTGACCAAACATACCAGCAAACCTCGGGGCTCAAGCCTGTCGGGTGTGCTAGCAATCTCATACATGAACAGCCTCGAGCACTCAATACCTGCCACCCCAACGCCGTCGCCTTTTTCTCAAGGTACGTGAACGACATCTTCACAGGAGATGGCGAACGGAATTTATGAGACGTTCAACAATATGGACAAGAACATTGATTTCAGTGTTGAACACACCAGCGACGACAGGTCACTTGCCCTCCTTGACTTCTGAATCAACATCACGGAGCAGGGAGGGATCCACACCAACTTCTACCGCAAGGCAGCCTGCAGGGACCTGTTCGTCCACTACAAGTCTGCCCTCCCTAACAGTGCTAAAAGAGGGTACATCATGAACGAGATCACTCAAATTAAAAACAGATGCAGCGATCCCGTGAGTGGTGTCACCCACACCAAGCGATTCCTCAAAGTTCTGGAGATGAACGGGTACCCTGCCTCGCTCACCAGACACAAGAGGCACCAGACACAAGAGGCAGAGAAATACCCAAGGCAAGTGCTTCATTAAAATACCACACCTGGGCGAGAATACCACCAACGCTATCCGCAGGGCTATACGGAGAGAGGGCCTCGACATCCAACTGGCCCACTCGGGCCCTTCCCTGCGAAGATACCTCTCCAGGAAACCCGGGAATCGACTGACGCGTGTTCCCTCGGAAACTGCCCGATGCGCCATACGAACTGTTGCCTACGCACATACGACGCGTATAAGGTAGAATGTGACAAGTGCAACCACTACTATATAGGTAGCACAATCCGGCCGCTACAAATCCGGATCAAGGAGCACATCAACACCAGGGCCTCGTCTTTCCAGAAACATGTAACCAAATGCGGAAACAAAGACGGAAGGCCCATTGTCACAGTGCTAGCGACAGAGCGCAACGTCGGCACGTTACGAATCAAGGAAGCACTTTGGATCAAATGCCTAGGGCCACAAATAAATAACCGATCCAAGAGAAGCGAAATGAGGTGGTTGGTGTAAACAAACGAGACAACAACACGCACAGTAGCATTCAAACGATTGAGTGTGTAGCACCGCCACCATCCACCGACCAGGCAGACTACTACTACCATACGAATATACTACACTGCTAGTACCAAAAACCAGCACAGATAAATAGTACAATGGATTGACAGCTAACGGCATCCCATTCCCATAATTAAAAAAAACTGCTTCGACCGTCGACTTTTGCTTGACTGCACTTATTCATTCCGCGCGCACGCACACTCTGTTGAATACCTCAGTTAGCCACAAACAGCGAACAGCAGAGGACACGTACCATTCCTCTCCGACAGATAACCTCCCCCCCCCCCCGGAAAACCCCCCAGTTGATGGATGGATGCGAATCCAAAATATAGGGACAATTAAATCTCTCACAAGGTAACTCATTCTTGTGTTATTATTTTTAGTTTTTACGCTCTTTCCTACGTTCCTCTACACACTATACATCTCATTCTACATTCACTTACATCTCTCTCTTCACCACCGGATCCTGTTACCCGGAGAATTACCCATCTGCATTGTTGAGGCTTCCAAAACGACCAAAAGAAAATAAATCTTATTTTATTGTTTATTTTAAGATTCACTTCTTTAAAATTTTCAAATGTCAACACTTCCGGTTAGTGATCGTTTAAATAAACATTCATATATTTCCATCACTAATTTTCTCCTAATGCAGTTTATATATAATATCGTCTTTGTTTAATGTATCATGGATTACGTTACTGATTACATAAGACTAACACAGTCTTCTTTCAATTTCTGTGTATATTGTCAATTACGATTTTATTTGATGTATCATATCTACATGCATATATACTTGCGTATAATATCAATATACACACTACACATGCTAGCAGAAAACCACCCGAGGGGTGGTTTTTCTGCTAGTTCTTATAATTTAGATTTAGTTAAAGTTTATTCCTTTTTTTAATTCCTGATGATATGCAGATGATATATGTATTAGGTTTTGTGTAAATAATTGCTAATTAAGTGTGTCAGATTACCTTATTGTTTACATATGCCTGTACCATTGTCAGCTGTATAGAAATATACGTAGAATTAAAGAATGGATTTAAGTTGTCAACCTTGGTTTTTCTTCATTTTAAATCATCATCATCACCACTTTATGTCCATTTTTCCACGCTAGCATGGATTGGATGAGTTGTCCTGTTGTGAGCTTGTCATAAAATAACTGTTTAGGCAGCCTTCTATCTTCCATCCTGACCACATGACCAGCCTAACACATCTGGTCCATAATAATCCTTCTCTCAATACTGGTGCTACCCACTTTCTCAAGTACAGCAGCATTAGGTGTGTAAGAGGACCACTTGGTGTTCAGGATGAGTCTGATACATTGCTGATGAAAACTTTCCAACTGCCTGATATGCTGCCTGTAAGTTGTCCTCATTTCACATCCATGTAACAGGGCTGTAAGAACACAGGAAGCTTTGTTTCTTGTGACACCCAATCTGACCAGACTCACTTCTCAAACTTACCAAAGGCAAAACTTACTTTTGCAATCCTGTGATTTATTTTATCATCAAGGGGACCATCTCTACTAAGTGTACTTCCGAAATACACAAAGCTATCCACCATCTCAAGTCTTTTTCCACCCATGAGAATGTTTGGCTCCACATACACTTTCCCAACTGGTGGAGTGTACATGACCTTTGTCTTTTTTTAGACTAATATTTAGCCCAAACACAGTGCATACATTGGAAAAAGTGTCCAATAACAACTGCATATCCTCTACTGTGTGATCCACAAAATCTGCATCATCAGTATAAAGGAACTCTCAAACAAGACTGCCAAATGTTTTAGACTTGATGTTAAAACATCTTTGATTAAAGGTTTGACAGAGGTTCTAATTTACAAGTAAACACCAATTTCAAAGTCTTGGAAGGAATATGTCAGCAGTATCTACAGGTGAGTACAGGTATGTTGCCTTGTTTAACACCATCTTCCACTAAAATTGGTTCTGATGGAGATTTTTGAATATTCCAACAAAT
>OZ024744.1:101996214-102003714 GCA_964016885.1 Eledone cirrhosa
CATAGACTGATAATTAGCGACCTCATAGTCAGGACGAGACGTACTAGACAGCAGAAGAGGACTATCCTCAGGAGAAAAATATGGAAGCTAAAGGATCCCACAGCCAGAAATAAATTTCAAAGCATATTACTTGATGCTTTCGACAGTAAGGAAGAGCAATTAGTCGTAGAAGGTAGAGGAACAGTGGGAATTCCTGAAAGCAAACCTGCTGATGGCGGCAGACGAAGTCTGTGGCTGGAGCAGGCCTGTAGGCAGGAGGAGAGTAACATGGTGGTGGAACAGTAAGGTGGAGGGGTCAATTAAGACCAAAAAGCAGGCTTGGAAAGTATGGCGGGATGGGGGAAGTAGAGAAGACTACCAAGTGGCCAGGAGGGAAGCTAGGAGACAAGTGTACTTCGCAAGAAGGGAAGCAGAGGAAAGAAAGGTCAAGCATGTTCTACAACGTGAGGTGTTCAGGATTGCTAGGCAATGTGTCAAGGAAAACCGTGATATTGTCGGGGAGAAGTGTGTACTTAATGATGATGGCGTACTTGCCATCACTGACGCTGATAAGAAGGTAGCTTGGAAGTGTCACTACGAAAGGCTTCTAAATGAGGAGAACAAATGGGAGAAAGACAGTCTCCCCCACATCAACCCAATAGAGGGAACAGCAGTGTTAGTCGAAGGTAGTATAATAAGTAAGGCAATCAAAGATATGAAGACGTGTAAGGCGGCTGGGCCTTCGGAAATAGTTGCTGAGATGCTGAAAGCATCTGGAACGGTGGGACACACCATGGTCACCCGGATAGTAAACCAAGTCATACAGAATGGGGTTGTTCCGAAGGACTGGCATAGCAGCATCATCATTAACTGTTACAAGGGGAAAGGAGATGCCCTAGATAGGTGTAACTATAGAGGCATTAAATTAATCGACCAGGTCATGAAGGTCACGGAAAAAGTAATAGCACAACTAATCAGAGAGAGAATTGATCTAGATGAAATGCAGTTCGGGTTTGTGTCAGGCAAAAGTACCACAGACGCTCTTTTCATTGTACGACAACTACAGGAGAAGTACCTAGCTAAAAGTAAACCCCTATACTTAGCTTTTGTTGACTTGAAGAAAGCCTTCGACAGAGTCCCCCGTTCCATTATCTGGTGGGCTCTTAGAAAACTAGGTGTTGACGAATGGCTTATGAGAGCTATACAAGCCATGTATAAAGAAACAGTCAGCAAGGTTAGAATTAACAACGAATATAGTGAAGAGTTTAGCGTAAAAGTTGGTGTCCATCAGGGCTCTGTTCTTAGCCCCCTACTATTTATTATTGCCCTTCAGGCTATAACAGAGGAGTTCAAGACCGGCTGCTCATGGGAACTCCTATACGCAGATGATCTAATGCTCATAGCTGAATCAATGACCGAGCTAGAGAAGAAATTTCAAACATGGAAGCACGGCCTAGAATCAAAAGGCCTTAAAATTAACCTGGCTAAGACTAAAGTTCTAGTTTGTAGGAAAGAAAATAAGGCACCGGTCCCTTCCGGGAAATGGCCATGCTCAGTGTGTAGGAAAGGCATAGGTAGAAACTTCATTTTATGTCCCAAATGCAAAGTAAGGGTGCATAAAAGATGTAGTGGGATCACAGGTAAGCTAACTAAGAACATAGATTTTACATGTGGCCGGTGCTCTGGTGCAATAAGTAGCAGCAAGTGCCCACAAAATACTAGCTCTTTCAATTGCGCAGAGGGTTCTATAGAAGTAGTGGACAGCTTCCGTTACCTGGGTGACAAAATCAGCAGTGGGGGAGGGTGTTCTGAAAGTACAGTAGCTAGAGTCTGAACTGGATGGAAAAAGTTCAGAGAGCTTATACCACTATTAGCCGCTAAAGGGTTCTCCCTAAAAATGAAAGGCAGGTTGTATGATGCCTGCATACGAACAGCAATGTTGCTTGGCAGTGAGACCTGGGCATTGTGTGCAGAGGATATACGCAGACTAGAGAGGAGCGAAGCTTGCATGCTCTGCTGGATTTGTAATAGTAATATACGTGAACGGCAAAGCATAAACGAACTAAGGAAAAAATTAGAAATAAGAGGGATCAGATGTTATTTACTCGAGAGAAGGCTACGTTGGTATGGTCACGTGATGCGCATGAAAGACGACAGCTGTATAACAAAGTGCAGGGCAATAAAGATAGATGGTAGCCACGGAGTAGGCAGACCCAGAAAAACCTGGGACGAGCTGATAAATTCCGACCTCACACACTTACACCTCTCCAAGACAATGTCACTGGACTGAGACCTTTGGCGGTACTCAGTAATAGAGAAGACCCGCCTTACCTAAATACAAAGTAAAACCTACTACAGTCAGTAGGCATCTCTAACAAAATACACCCCCGTCCCACCACCCCCACCCCATCCACACCACCCCCTTCAATGTAAAGTTATGTTGGTGCCACAACATCCAGGCCGAAACAAATGAGATCGTGAAGGTGTCACGACAAAAAACACACAGTCCACGCTGTAATGTGGCCATGTAGGCAACACGGTAAAAACCTCCCAGCCCCACACTGTAAATGTGGTTGGTGTTAGGAAGGGCATCCAGCTGTAGAAAACCCGCCAGACAGTCCTATGCAAGCAAGACAACCACTCTTGCCTCAAGTGGGAAAACTCCCGTCCAAACCCATGCAAGCATGGAACATGGACGTTAAACGATGATGATGATGATGACATACGTACAAACATACAAACACTCATACATGCATACATACATATATACATACACATACATGGTGGCTGCCAACTCGTTTTCGAGTACGGCCACTACTTTATATCCATGTAGGAAAACCCCTACCGACGCGCTGAACGAGTGCGACTTTTTAGTCCAGCCAGCGACTTGAAAACTCTGGTACAAACACTACACTTGTGACAATTATTGACACATAGTGCTGGGCCCATGGTACCATGTGACGACAAGTGCAGAGATATCTCCAGATATAAAGCAATGCCTGTGTCGTGAAGCTTTTATAGTGAGCAAAGGCACTGCACAAAGCCAGTCCCACTCTCTTAACCAAGATGATATTTACCAAAAAAGAAGAACATCATTGGATACCATCAGGGTTGCAGGTGTTATATCAGAGTTTTCCTTCTCCTAGAATTCTGCCGTGACAAAGGCTAAGGGGTCATCTCTCCCAGTGATTTTGGATGGCCATTGACTCTTAAAAGCTCCTTTGCCCTTTGACAGGTTTTGTTTTTAGTCCTGCAGGATGTTCAAAGTCACCCTCCTCACCAAGAAACCTTGGTGGGGTTGCCAGTTTAGTCGCCAACGACCCGACCATGAGACAGGTTGTACTGGGATACATGTTACCAGTAGCACCAACTGGTGACCTGGTGACCTGACATACATACATACGTATATACATACACATACATGCACACTCATATGTTCATTCGCACCTATTCATTCTGACGACTGAAGACAGACGCAACATCTGCCTTCAAGAAACCACTGTTAATGAAATAATTATCTTATGTTGTTTATTACATAACTATATATATATATATATATATATTCACAGACATACGTACACACACACATACATATATATACATACGGCGGTCCCCCATTATCGTGTGGCCTCTTAAAGTAAATGAATGGCTTGGGAAAGCTGTACAAACCATATATACAGGAACAGTCAGCCAAGTTAGAATTAACACTGAATATAGTGAAGAATTTAACGTGCAAGTTGGTGTCCATCAGAGGTCTGTCCTTAGCCCTCTCCTGTTTATTATCATCATATAGGCTATAACAGAAGAGTTTAAGACTGGCTGCTCATGAGAACTCCTGTGTGCAGATGACCTAACCCTTATAGGTGAATGTATGGTAGAATTACAGAAGACATTCCAAACCTGGAAGCATGGCCTACAATCAAAATATCTTAAAGTTATCTTGTCAAATACCACAGTCCTAGTATGTAGTAAGGAAAACAGGGCCCAGATTCCCTCAGTGAAATGGCCCTTCCCAGTGTGCAGAAAATGAGTAGGTAGAAATACCACCCTGTCTCAAAGGAAAACTATGGGTACACAGGAGATGCAGTGGGATGTCAGGTGGGCTATCATAGAATGTAGGTTTTATATGTGGCTGCTGTACAGGTGCAGTAAGTAGCAAGATCCTACAGGATACTAACTTCTTTAAATGCCCAGCTGGCTCAGGAGAAATAGGCGACAATTTCCGTTACCTTGGTGTCCAAATCAGCAGAGTAGGCGGGTGTTCTGAAAGTACAGTTGCAAGAGTAAGAATGAGATGGAGAAAGTTCAGCGAGCTACAACTGTTTAGCTACGAAAAGTTTTTTTTTTACTCAAAGTGATCTGCTTTCCCATGAGCACAGACTAAGCGTCCATTTAGTATGCACCACCTACACTTCCATCCCTCTTCCATACACCTCCCACATCCCAACACCACCCACCCACTAACTAACTCTGCTCCTCACACATACCCCTATACCTATGTCCCCAATACCCGCACACTAGAGCACATTGTAAAGTGGTAGTGTTGGTGTCACAACAAAAAAGCACCCAGTTCACACTGCAAATGTGGTTGGCATTAGGAATGGCATCCAGCTGTAGAAACCAAGCCAGTATCAGTTCTGTATGACAAGACATGGTCACCTGACTCGACTTGCTTCAAATGAGACAACCCGTCTAACCCTTGCAAGTGTAGTAAATGGATGTTAAATGATAATGATGAAGTATACATATATATCTGTGTGTGGTGAATTGGCAGAGTCATTAAGATATCAGATAGAATGCTTTACAGTATTCATCTCACCTTGTGCGCTCTGAGTTCAAATCCCGCCATGGTCAACTTTGCCTTTCATCCTTTCAAGGCCAATAAAAAAAGTACCAGTGCAGTACTCGGGGTTGATTCTTCCTCTATAGAAAAATTTGGCTGTGTTTAGACCTGAAGAGGGTTGGGCTCCGCCAGGTTTAAAAGTGCCCTAAACACCCGTATGATGGTGCCTCAGTGACTCCACAAGGACTTAAGGGATCATTATCCTTTATAGATTCCTGATGATTTCAAATGAATGAAACAGTTCTAGTCCTGTAGAATCTCATCTATATTAAAACTGTTATACTCTGCTATGTATTGAGTACCTTACTTACTGTGGTTACCTCCGATTCAACCCGGAATAACGTATATATATATATATATGTTATGTATTTCCATAGAAAAGGTAAATAAAGAAAAGAAGAGTGCTCTATGTATTGTACAGAGCTATTTAATTACATAATAAACAACACAATATAATTATTCCATTACCAAAGGTTTCAGGATGAGCATACTGGACGTTTCAGTTAGGATTGTCGAGTTTCCTGAAACCTTTGGTAATGGAATAATTATATTGTGTTTTTCATTATGTAATTAAATATATATCTATATATATATAGTATATACAAAGTTTCATACACTTAACATGTATGTGTAACCATTGGTTTCAGGTTATGGCCACCACCGTATATTGGAGAAGGCACTTTTAAATTGGCTCTTCCTCGATATATCTGTCCACGTGCCCGAGGAAGGGGTAGTTTAAATGTGCCTCCTCCAATCTACAGTGGTGGTCATAACTGGACCAAGAAACCATTGGTCACACATACATGTTAACTGTATGAAACTTTGTTTATACTAAATAAGCTCTCTTGCAACAGATTGAGCACTGTTTTCCTTGATCTTTCATCTACGGATTTCTACACGCCCCCTCAACATGAATGGACCTGTTATTTTTATCTAAAGACATTTTTTTCCAATCCCATCCTGCCCGTCCCCTCAATCTATTTTATTTCTCATTCTTTCTTCTGATGAAGGACTTGCATCCGAAACGTTAAGACCCTCTTCCTGCTATATCAAGCGTTAACCTAATATATCCCTTCCATATACTGTACGAATTGCGTTGTTATTTCTGTTTACCTTTTACGTATATATACACACAAAGATAAGTCAAATTAAATGAACTGTCAATAAATTTCTCCTTCTTAGTTATTCCTTTTTTTTCCTGGTACCAGACTTATTATTATTATTATTATTATTATTATTATTATTATTATTATTATTATTATATATATAGGCGTTGGAATGGCAGTATCAGTAGAGAGTTGAACACCATGCTTTACAGCATAGAGTTACGTCCCTTTACAGTCTGAGTTCAAATCCTGCTGAAGTTAATTTTGCCTTTCATCCTTACGGGGTTGATAAATAAAGCACCAGTAATGCACTGGGATAATTGCTGGCCTTGTGCCAAAACTAGAAACAATTATTATCCCGCCGAGGTTGACTTTGCCTTTCATCCTTACGGGGGTCGATAAAATAAAGTACCAGTAATGCACTGGGTAATTGCTGGCCTTGTGCCTAAAGTAGAAACAATTATATATATATATACAGAGAGAGAGAGAGAGGGAGAGAGAGAGAAAGTTTTCTCAAGTGAGGGTGGCCGACCAGGGTAGAAGCTGCTAAATATTTGGTTGCCCTCATGTCTCTGATTTTCAGCCCCATGGATTTTGTCTATTATATTCCTTTGTTATATTTCCGGATTCATACTGAACCCGGTCGTTGAAATGATCAAAGTTTAATAAACCTTTTAAGGAATTATACCAGTCCAGTCTCCTGTTATTTTATAATATATATATATATCATCATCATCATCATCATTTTACGTCCACTTTTCCCTGCTTGCAAGGGTGGGACGGGAACTGATTCTGGCTTGATTTCTACAGCTGGATACCCTTCCTAACACCAACCTCATTTACAGTGAGTGCTGGGTGCTTTTTTGCCGTGACACCTCCACGACCACTTTGCAGTGGAATGATAGGGACCCCAGTCCTATCATCTCATTTCTACAGCTGAGTAAACTGGAGCAATGTGAAATAAAGTGTCTTGCTCAGGGAAACAACACATCACCCGGTCTGAGAATTGAACTCACAACCTTTCGATTGTAAGGCCAATGCTCCAACCACTAAGCCATGTGCCTCCATATATATATATATAAATTTTAGTACAGCATTGACGAAGCTTTAGAATACGGCCAAGCTAGCATATATGCATAATCGGTCTGTAGCTTGAACACTCAGGGGAGGAAAGACCCCAGAGTAATAACATTACGTTCAGACAGCTTAGCAAATCAGATATAGCGGTCGGCAGTCCAGCCGCATCACTAGAGCAACGAAAATATAGGACCCAGGAAAAGATTTTATATATATATATATATATAAGATCAAAAGATGGTTAAAAGAGTTACAAGTATTTTATTATGCGCATTTCAAAAACAAATATCATCATGTAAAATACAGATTTATTTGATTACGTTAAGAAAATTAAGTAAATAAAAATATGTGGAAGAATGGACTTAAAACAGTGATGATGGTGATGATGATGATGATATATATAATATCCTACCTTCCTTAGGCCTTCAACTCTTGCCAAAGTCAACTAGTGTTGTTTATGTTTATGAGCATTTTAAATCTTGTGGTGGCCTTCCA
>OZ024744.1:102008714-102069707 GCA_964016885.1 Eledone cirrhosa
GAGGCAAGTCGGGTCAGGTGATTGTTTCTTGCTCATACAGAACTGTTTCTAGCTTGGTTTCTATGGCTGGATGCTCTTCCTAACGTCAACCACATTTACAGTGTGTACTGGGTGCTTCTTGTCGTGACACCTAGACAACCACTTTACAGTGTTGACTGGCTGCTTCTTGTCGTGACACCTAGACAACCACTTTACAGTGTTGACTGGCTGCTTCTTGTCGTGACACCTAGACAACCACTTTACAGTGTTGACTGGCTGCTTCTTGTCGTGACACCTAGACAACCACTTTACAGTGTGGACTGGCTGCTTCTTGTCGTGACACCTAGACAACCACTTTACAGTATTGACTGGGTGCTTCTTGTGACACCTGGACAACCACATTTACAGTGTGTACTGGGTGCTTCTTGTCGTGACACCTAGACAACCACTTTACAGTGTGTACTGGCTGCTTCTTGTCCTGACACCTAGACAACCACATTTCCAGTGTGTACTGGGTGCTTCTTGTCGTGACACCTAGACAACCACTTTACAGTGTGTACTGGCTGCTTCTTGTCGTGACACCTAGACAACCAGTTTACAGTGTTGACTGGGTGCTTCTTGTCGTCACACCTACATGACCACTTTACAGTGTGTACTGGGTGCTTCTTGTCGTGACACCTAGACAACCACTTTACAGTGTGGACTGGGTGCTTCTTGTTGTGACACCTAGACAACCACTTTACAGTGTGGACTGGGTGCTTCTTGTCGTGACACCTAGACAACCATTTTACGGTGTGGACTGGGTGCTTCTTGTCGTGACACCAAGACAACCACTTTACAGTGTGGACTGGGTGCTTCTTGTCGTGACACCTAGACAACCACTTTACAGTGTGGACTGGGTGCTTCTTGTTGTGACACCTAGACAACCACTTTAGAGTGTTGACTGGGTGCTTCTTGTCGTGACACCTACATGACCACTTTACAGTGTGGACTGGCTGCTTCTTGTTGTGACACCTAGACAACCACTTTACAGTGTGGACTGGGTGCTTCTTGTCGTGAAACCTAGACAACAACATTTACAGTGTGGATTGGGTGCTTCTTGTCGTGACACCAAGACAACCATTTTACGGTGTGGACTGGGTGCTTCTTGTCGTGACACCAAGACAACCACATTTACAGTGTGGACTGGGTGCTTCTTGTCATGACACCTAGACAACCACTTTATGGTGTGAACTAGGTGTTTCTTGTCGTGACACCTAGACAACCACTTTACAGTGTTGACTGGGTGCTTTTTATCGTGACATCTACATGACCACTTTACAGTGTGTATTTGGTGCTTTTTGTCATGTCACCTGCACAACCACTTTACAGTGTGGACTGGGGACAGGGGCAGTGGTTTAATGACATAGGAGAAGGGTGGTGTGATTATATGTGCATGGGGTGTTAGGGCATGGGAGGTGTGTGGAAAGGGTGAAGGAGGATAGTGTTTAATAGGTGCATTCTAGATGTATGCTTCTGTCCGTGTGTATTGGAAGGCGGGTCTTCTGTATTACTGTGTAACGCCAAAGATCTCAATCCTGTGTCATTGTCTTTGAGCAATGTAATTGTGCAAAGTCAGCTTTTATCCCCTCACACCAAGTCTTCCTGGGTCTTCCTACTCTATAGCTTCCATCAACTTTGATTGCTCTATACCTTTTTATACAGCTGTCATCCTTCATATGCATCACATGACCATACCAATGTAATCTTCTCTCTAGTATCTGATCCCTTTTATGCTCAATTTCTCTCTCAGTTCATTTACGTTTTGCTGTTCATGTATATTACTATTACACATCCATTGGAGCATGGAAGCTTCATTTCTTTCCAATCTTCCCAAATCCTCTGCACACAACATTAAAGACCCGCCTTCCCTACGTACAAAGTTAACCTACAGTCAATAGGCACCTCCTAACCAATATATACCCCAACCCGCTACCCCCTACTCCAACCTCCCACTCCCACCAATACCACCCTTTCTCTGTAAAGTTATGTTAGTACCACAGGACATCCAGTGCACACTGTAAAGTGGTTGTGTAGATGTCACAACAAAAAAACACCCAGTCCACGCTGTAAAGTGGTCGTGTAGAAAACACGGTAAAAAGGCTCCCAGTCCACACTGTAAATGTGGATGGTGTTAGGAAGGGCATCCAGCTGTAGAAAACCTGCCAGATACAGTCCTATACGAGGGAGACACAGTCACCCTATAAATCTTGCCTGAAGTGGGACAATTCCCGTCTAACCCAAGCTAGTGTGGAAGATAGATGTTAAACGATGATGATAATGATGATGATGAGATATATATATATATATGTGTGTGTACTTGTACGTGTGTGTGCTTGTACGTGTGTGTGTATTTGAAAGACATCAGAAGGCTGAACTTGAAATATTCTTTTAATCTTGCAAATCACAATACATATTTCTATGGCTTGGTTACTTACATTGGGATTATTGCTCTTGATTGGCCTTGAGCTGTTGATATTTTTCGAAGCTCTTTATAATCTTTATATTTTTTCTTAATTTACAATTACATTGCTCACAAACAATGACACAGGATTGAGATCTTTGACCTTATTTAGTAATACAGAAGACCTGCCTTCCCATGTGCAACGACTGAAACATACATCTACTACGCATCTCTTAACTACTATACCTCACTTTCCATACACACACCCAATTCTGTTCACACCACCTTTACACTGTAAAGTTGTCATGTTGGTATCAACACAAATAGCACCCAGCCCACACTGTGATGTGGTCATGTAGGTGACACAACAAAAAGCACCCAGTTCACACTGTAAAGTGGCCGTGTAGGTATCAACGAAAAGCACCCAGCTCGCTTTGTAAAGTGGTTGTGTAGGTGTCACAATGAAAAGCACCCAGCCCGCACTGTAAATGTGGTTGGTGTTAGGAAGGGCATCCAGCTCTAGAAACCAAGCCAGAAATAATTCTGTATGGGCAAGATATGGTCACCTGACTTGACATGCCTCAAACAGGAAAACCTGTGTAATCCATGCTAGCATGGAAAATGGACGTTAAACGATGATGATGATTAATTTTTCTTAGTTCATTTACTATGGCATTTGCTCTTGCTTTTTTGTGGTCTTTCATTCTTTTGTAGTGCCTATCTCCTTTGTGTTTTCCACCATTGCACTGCAGTGGTTTTTGGCCTGAGTCTGTTGATACACAATGTTTGGTACCTTTGGCCCGTCCAGGTGGCGGGTTGTTGGTTCTGATTGGTGGCATGGCATTGTTTGGCGGAAGCAAAGTTTCTGTCACCACGAGGCGGACCCCACCCACCTTAGTCAAGCCTACCAATCAACAATGCTTGACATTGCTGAGTGTGTGCCATTTGGAGGTGGTCTGCCACAACCATAACACCAAATTGGCAAGCTGTGTCCGAATCATGTCTATTCTCTGTTTGTGTTTGCCATAATCTTGTTATTGATTACCTAATCTTTTCAGCCCACACCTGATGATATCACCAAAGTCTTATGTCATGATCTGATGATGTAACTAGGCCATAGAAATACGTATTGTGACTTTTGCAACATTAAAAGAATATTTCAAGTCTAGCCTTCCTTTTGTTGTCTTTCAAATAAATATTTAACTCTGTTCTTGCACCCACCTCAAAATACCACATCTACGATGGATGATTGGCATAACATCAAGTGCTTTAACTTGTTGCATCAGGGTTTGCTAACCAGAATGACCAGATCTACCCATTGGTAAACCATACAAGATAAATGGTATGCTCAAAGTTGATGGAAGACCTAGGAAGACTCGGGATGAGGTGATAAAAGCTGAGCTTCAACAATTGCACCTCTCAAAAGCGGTAAACTCTGACGCTATGCAGTAATACAGAAGACCCATCTTTCCATAGACAGGGGCTGAGGCATACATCTAGTATGCACGACCTTCCATTCCATCACCCTTCCCAGATACCTCCCACATTGTAACACTCCACCCATGTCCTAAAACCCCACCCTCTGCGATTTACCTCCCCAGTACCCATGCACTTTTCCAACCCAAGTCCCCAATCCACACTATAAAGTGGTCATCTTTGTGCCATGACAATGAGCGCTCAGTCCACACTGTAAAGTGAGCGTTGTAGGTGTCACGACAAAAGGCATACAGTACACACTGTAAATGTGGTTGGCGTTAGGAAGAACACCCAGCAGTAGAAACGAAGCTAGAAACAGTTCTAGATCAACCAACCTGGCTTGTTTCGCAACAGGACAGTTCATCTAACCCATGCTAGCGTAGAAATAAACAATGATGATGATAATACACACACACACACACATGGACTTGTTATTTTTATCTAAAGACATGTTCTCCAATTCCATCCCGCCCGGCCCCTCAATCTATTTTATTTCTCATTCTTTCTTCTGATGAAGTACTAGCGTCCGAAACGTTAAGATGCTCTTCCTGCTATATCAAGCGTTAACCTAATATATCCCTTCCATATACTGTACCGATTGTGTTGTTATTTCTGTTTACCTTTTACATACATATATATATGTGTGTGTGTGTGCGTGTGCGTGTGTGTATATATATTCATATATATGTGTGTGTGTGTGTTTGTATATATGTGCGTGTGTGTGCGTGCTTGTGCATATATATATATATATATATATATATATATGCATATATGTGTATATTTATCAATATTATATACATTTATTTACATATATAAATTACACACACACATATATATATATATACACACACCACACACATATATATATATATATATATACACAGATATACCGTATATATATTCAGTATATATATATACACACAGATATACCGTATATATATTCAGTATATATATATATACATATATATACATATATATATATGTATATATATATATACATATATATATATATATATATATATATATATATATATATATATATATATATATATATATATATATATATATATATATATATATATATATATATATACATATATATATATATATATATATACATATATATATATATATATATATACATATATATATATTAGTCAGTGTGTATGGCGAAAGGTAACGACGGAGGCCGAACAACGTTGTAGCGCATTCCGGGAACTTGACAACACAATAGCGTGTTATGGTTGTAAAGAATCGTTTAGGCGAGGATTAGCACAAAGCTCCTATCATGGGTTCGTAAAGTTTCATTTTTTTTTTTTGCACCTTTAAAAAGCTTTTAGCTATTCAAGTATTTTACACACAGATCGTAAAACTCATCATATCTTTTCCACTGTTTTTTCTTTCAGTATATATAATCTTCATAACACAGATTCAACATCGATTTAAACGATGTAGATCGTGGAAACAGATAGGTTTTATGTACACAATAAAATGATTTCAAAGCATTTTTACACCTGACGAAGGATATATGGATGTATGTCTGTTATAATTAATCTCTGTGTGTCTATTTGACTCACAATTTTTATGATGATCTAGTATTTCTTCATTCATCGTATATAATTGTTGTATTTATCGATCTGTGACATTTCTCCTACTTTCATTATACATCAGCTTAAAGGCAACGGAAATCCGTTCCTCTTCTACAATTCCTTACACCAAATAATACTTTATTACAACAGTAATTCTGCATTAATAAAATCTAAATATCGAGACAAAAATGAACATTTTTCTCTATATTGCAGTTTAAAATCGTTATATATATACAATCGTTATATATATATATATACAATCGTTATATATATACAAATCGGAGTCCAAAAGAGTTCTTTTTTGTGCACCGATATTTTGATTGTATATATAGATATATAGATATATATATATATCGAATAGTTTAGTTATAAGGGAAATAGCCGAGCCTCCAAAACTGATGGCGGGATGGAGACACCCTTACATCGAAGATTCTTGCAACACATTAGGCTCTGCTAAAGGTACGAATCGAGTTTTCGATGTTAGAACAACATCGGTGTCTCATATGGGCTTCTATAGATTCTGGTTATCTAATTATATACACAAACCTTTGGTCAACCTGAACCTATGTTGCCCAACGTACCATATAGTGGTATCTGACTGAGAACCATATAGATGTGATAACCTGTCAGTTATTTTTCTTTATCCTCTCCCCTACCAGAAACAATGATTTGGAAATGTTCGTTCACCTAAGATAGATAAAATGTTGCCACAACTTATGTGGCGGTAACGACTAGGGTACTTTGAAAATAAATAGCACCCCGAGAAGGCATAAATATTGGTTTTTAATTTACACACAAGGTCAGCATTTTTGGAGAAGAGAGGGAAGTCGATTAAATCTACCGGCTGGTATTTTATTTTATTGACCACGGAAAGATGAAGACAAAGTTGGCTTCGACGAGGATTTTAACTCATAAGATAACAACCAGAAATGGTAAATCTGCTCTCCGTCAATAACCAAACTTGTTCGGCTGTTATTTTATTTTATTTTTTTTTTCATTTTGGATAGTTTGTAGATTAAGAGAAAGGAGGAAATAAAGGAATTTATATGAAATAAACTATAAACACAATTTCGCAGTTAGAATCTAATCATTATTGGATATTGTGGTGATCATTATAGGTTGTGTGGAGTTGGCTGAAGGATTTGGATCGGAAACAGTTTGTAAATTGTAAAAATGAGCCCAGGTGCGAAATTTGTGAGTTTGGATAACTTCCTATATCGTGGGAATGAGAGAGAAATTTGATATTTCACAGGAAACATAAGTGTAAAAGTTGTCAGAACGGATTTTTAAATTTTTTTATTTTACTGTTAGTGAAATGGCCATTAAGTGAAGGGAGATCACTGTTGAAAGTATGGAAGAAATACTGTCAGAGAAGATCAACAACTGTTGAATGTTAGTTTTTCTTATACAATATAAATCTCATTTTTTTTTTTTTTTTTGAAAACGTGAGTTCATTTCATTAATCTGTATTTATTATTTATTTATGCCCTTCTTTATGATAATGAAAATAAAAATGATATTAAAAATTCTCAACATTTCCAGCTTTGAAATACAACAGAGAGCTACCAGAAATCATCTCATCTTGCTTAATGCCATATCTCAGTCAAGTTTAAAAAATCTATCTTCTACAACATTTACCTAAGATACATCTTCATTGCTTTGTCTTTTAAAGCTCGTTTCACATTAGTTTTTTTTGTTTTAATCTTATTTTATATCTACCCACCCCAAACCAGTTCTGGTTCTTTGAAACAAAACCACCCATTTTAAAGGGTTCCTATCTAGTTGTTTTGATACCAACTCAACCCAAACCAGCGCTGGTTCTATGAAACAAAACCACCCATTTTAAAGGGTTCCTATCTAGTTGTTTTGATACCAACTCCCCCCAAACCAGCTCTGGTTCTATGAAACAAAACCACACGTTTTAAATGGTTTCTATCAAGTTGTTCTGATGCCAGCCCACCCCAAAGTAGATCTGGTTCTATATAACAGTACAAGTTTATTTTTACATGAAACGTTTTATAAACAACTCCTTTTTGGAATCTAAATCAACTATATATATCATCATCATCACCGTTTAACGTCCATTTTTCCATGCTGTCATGGGTTAGACGAATTACCCTGTTGTTAGCAATGCCAGGTCAGGCGACCATATATTGCTCATACAGAACCGATTTGGGCTTGGTTTCTACAGCTGGATGCCCTTCCTAGTGCCAACCTTATTTACAGTGAGTACTGGATGCTTTTTGATGTGACACCTACAGGGCCACTTTACAGTGTGGACTAGGTGCTTTTTGCCATGACACCTTCTGCGATATATATAAATTCCAAACATGGTAGCATAGCCTAGAGTCAGAAGGCCTTAAAGTTAACTTGTCTAAGACTAAAGTTCTAGTATGTAGAAAGGAAAATAGGGCACAGGTTCCCTCTGGGAAATAGCCTTGCTCAGTGTGTAGGAAAGGAGTGGGAAGAAATTCCATTCTATGCCCCAAATGCAAACTCTGGGTACACAAAAGATGTAGTGGGATCACAGTTAAGCTATCTAAGAATGTAGATTTTATATGTGGCCAATGCTCAGGTGCAATAAGTAGCAAGTGCCCACAGGATACTAGCTCCTTCTATTGCCCAAATGGTTCTATAGAAATAGTGGACACTTTCCATTTCCTGGGTGACAAAATCAGCAGTGGAGGAGGGTGCTCTGAAAGTACAGAGTTAGAACGGGATGGAAAAAGTTCAGAGAGCTAATACCACTGTTAGCCACAAAAGGTTTCTCTCTGAAAATGAAAGGCAGATTGTATGATGCTTGTATATGAACAGCAATGTTACATGGCAGTGAGACATGGGCATTGTGTGCAGAGGACCTGCACAGATTGGAAAGGAACAAAGCATGCATGCTCCGGTGGATGTGTAATAGTAATATACACGAACGGCAAAACATAAACAGACTAAGTGAGAAATTAGGGATAAGAGGGATCACATGCAGTTAACTTGAGAGATTAGGTTGGTATGGTCATGTAATGCGCATGAAAGACGACAGCTGTATAAAAAAGTGCAGGGTGATCAAAATTGATGGAAGCTACGGAGTAGGTAGACCCAGAAAAACCTGGGACGACATGATAAACTCCGACCTTGCACACTTACACCTCTCTAATACAATGTCACTGGATCGAAACCTTTGGCACCACACAGTAATACAGAAGACCTGCCTTCCCTACAGTCAATAGGCATCTCTTAACCAAATATACACCCCAACCCACTACCCCTACTCAATCCTCCCACTCCCACCAACACCACCATTTCTCTGTAAAGTTATGTTGGTACCACAGGACATCCAGCCCACACTGTAAAGTGGTTGTGTAGGAGACACAGTAAAAAAGCTCCCAGTCCACACTGTAAATGTGGTTGGTGTTAGGAAGGGCATCCAGCCATAGAAAACCTGCCAGCTGCAGTCCTATACAAGCAATCAATCTTGCCTCAAGTGGGACAATTCCTGTCTAACCTATGCTAGCATGGAAGATAGACATTAAATGATGATGATGATGATGATACATATACCTCTGCCTCTCATATATATATACATATATATATATATATATATATTTTTCATTTTACGTTCGCTTTTCCCTGCTTGCAAGAGTGGGACAATATTTATATATATCATCATCATCATCATCATCATATATATATATATATAATATAATATAAGATCAAAAGATGGTTAAAGGAGTTCCATGTATTTTATTATGCGCATTTCAAAAACAAACATCATCATGCAATAATATTTGTGTTTTCATCAGATAAAACAGGAGAACATGATATGAAGGCTAAAAAACACTTGTGGATAGTGCAGTTTTAAATCATGCAATAATATTTGTGTTTTCATCATGCTGATTTAAAATTGCACTATCCACAAGTGTTTTTTAGCCTTCATATCATGTTCTCCTGTTTTATCTGATGAAAACACAAATATTATTGCATGAAGGTAGCTTGGAAGTGTCACTATGAAAGGCTACTAAATGAGGAGAATAAATGGGAGAAAGACAGTCTCCCCCATATCGACCCAATAGAGGGACCAGCAGTGTTAGTCGAGGGGAGTATAATAAGTAAGGCAATCAAGGATATGAAGACAGGTAAGGCGGCTGGGCCTTCGGAAATAGTTGCTGAGATGCTGAAGGCATCTGGCACGGTGGGACACACCATGGTCACTCGCATAGTTAACCATGTCGTACAGAATGGGGTTGTTCCGAAGGACTGGCATAGCAGCATCATCGTTAATTGTTATAAGGGTAAAGGAGACGCCCTAGATAGGAGTAACTATAGAGGCATTAAATTAATCGACCAGGTCATGAAGGTCACGGAAAAAGTAATAGCGCAACTAATCAGAGAGAGAATTGACCTAGATGAAATGCAGTTCGGGTTTGTGTCAGGCAAAAGTACCACAGACGCTCTTTTCATAGTACGACAACTACAGGAGAAGTTCCTAGCTAAAGGTAAACCCCTCTACTTAGCTTTTGTCGACTTGGAGAAAGCCTTCGACAGAGTCCCCCGCTCCATTATCTGGTGGGCTCTTAGAAAACTAGGCGTTGACGAATGGCTTGTGAGGGCTATACAAGCCATGTATAAAGAAACAGTCAGCAAGGTTAGAATTAACAACGAATATAGTGAAGAGTTTAGCGTAAAAGTTGGCGTCCATCAGGGCTCTGTTCTCAGCCCCCTACTATTTATTATTGCCCTTCAAGCTATAACAGAGGAGTTCAAGACAGGCTGCCCATGGGAACTCCTATACGCAGACGACCTGACACTCATAGCGGAATCAATGGCCGAGCTAGAGAAGAAATTCCAAACATGGAAGCACGGCCTAGAGTCAAAAGGACTTAAAATTAACCTGGCTAAGACCAAAGTTCTAGTTTGTAGAAAAGAAAACAAGGCGGCGGTCCCTTCTGGGAAATGGTCGTGCTCGGTGTGTAGGAAAGGCGTAGGTAGAAACTCCATTTTATGTCCTAAATGCAAAGTATGGGTGCATAAAAGATGTAGTGGGATCACAGGTAAGCCAACTAAGAACATAGATTTTACATGTGGCCGGTGTTCTGGTGCAATAAGTAGCAGCAAGTGCCCACAAAATACTAGCTCTTTCAATTGCGCAGAGGGTTCTATAGAAATAGTGGACAGCTTCCGTTACCTGGGCGATAAAATCAGCAGTGGGGGAGGGTGCTCTGAAAGTACTGTAGCTAGAGTCAGAACTGGTTGGAAAAAGTTCAGAGAGCTTATACCACTATTAGCCGCTAAAGGGTTCTCCCTAAAAATGAAAGGCAGGTTGTACGATGCCTGCATACGAACAGCAATGTTGCATGGCAGTGAGACCTGGGCATTGTGTGCAGAGGATATACGCAGACTAGAGAGGAACGAAGCTTGCATGCTCCGCTGGATGTGTAACAGTAATATACGTGAACGGCAAAGCATAAACGAACTAAGGAAAAAATTAGAGATAAGAGGGATCAGATGTTGTTTACTCGAGAGAAGGCTACGTTGGTATGGACACGTGATGCGCATGAAAGTCGATAGCTGTATAACAAAGTGCAGGGCAATAAAGATAGATGGTAGCCACGGAATAGGCAGACCCAGAAAAACCTGGGACGAGCTGATAAACTCCGACCTCACACACTTACACCTCTCCAAGACAATGTCACTGGACCGAGACCTTTGGCGGTACTCAGTAACAGAGAAGACCCGCCTTGCCAGTAGGCATCTCTAACAAAATACACCCCCGTCCCGCCACCACCCCCACCCCATCCACACCACCCCGTTCTATGTAAAGTTATGTTGGTGCCGCGCCATCCAGGCCGAAACAAATGAGATCGTGTAGGTGTCACGACAAAAAAACACACAGTCCACGCTGTAATGTGGCCGTGTAGGCAACACGGTAAAAACCTCCCAGACCCACACTGTAAATGTGGTTGGTGTTAGGAAGGGCATCCAGCTGTAGAAAACCTGCCAGACAGTCCTATGCGAGCAAGACAATCACTCTTGCCTCAAGTGGGACTACCCCCGTCCAAACCCATGCAAGCGTGGAACACGGACGTTAAACGTTGATGATGATGATGATGATGATGATGTTTGTTTTTGAAATGCGTATAATAAAATACATGGAACTCCTTTAACCATCTTTTGATCTTATATTATGTATACTCCAGTCCTACAAACTGTAGAGTGCTTCTTATCCGATATCTGCATTGCTTTATTGTACTACAATAAAACTCACCTCCTACATATATATATATATATATATATATATATATATATATATATATATATATATATATATATAATATATATATATATATATAAATATATACCAGTGGTAACACAACAGTTAGTTCACCATACATGTTCTCGGAATGGTGAACTAACTGTTGTGTAACCACTTCTACCTAACTCGTCCCATGGACTGAGTGCTCTACCACTACGGATATTACCTTCCTTGTTCTACATCTATATAAATATATCTATATAACAAATTGAGCTGACAGATAAGAGTTCTTAAAACGCAATTCTTTACAATTGTTTCAGCACATTTCTCGGTATAATATATAGTCAGGATAGACCTAACAGAACAAATAATAATAATAATAATAATTGTTTCTACTTTTGGCACAAGGCCAGCAATTACCCAGTGCATTGCTGGTACTTTATTTTATCGACCCCGTAAGGATGAAAGGCAAAGTCAACCTCGATAATAATAATAATAATAATAATAATAATAATGCTTTCTTTATTAACCACAAGGGTTTACATAAAGTAAATATTAAGGACAGTACAGGACGGTACAAATGGGCATTTCTGCGTGTAAAAAACAGAGGATGTAATAAAAAAATAACAATGAAAAATTCCCCAATAGGGGAGAGACTTCCGAGAGACATTTGTGGAGAAAGCCCATTAAAAGGCAATAATAATAATAATAATAATAATAAATACTAGTGATAGTTGGTGCACTTGAAATGATAAAAAAAAGAGAACTGAAAAATACTTGGACCAGATACCTGGAAAGTCATCTCTGAAAGAGATACAGAAAATATTGCTGACTGATACTGTCCATGTCCTGAGAACAGCATTATCAATTTCAATAGCTTGCAAAAGACATTTACTGTTGTCTGTGCTATAGTGGCATCATTTGTGTGACAATTGCTTGTAAAATGTGTGGATTATTAAATTTTGCCTCGGGTGTCAGGTTGACACTTGGCATGATTTGTGAGAGAAGCAGAATTTAAAGGAAGTTAAAAGAAATAATAATTTCTTTATTGGCCACAAGGCCATACATATAAGGGACAATACAAAGACAGGGATAGATAGTGGGGTTTACAATGAAATTGTGTAAAAAAAAAAAAGTATATAAACAATAACAATCTACAATAAAAATCCAACAGAATTCCCCCAATGGGGGAGAACCACCCAGTGGCGACTCATGTACCTCACCAATCCTGAACCACCTGACACTTTGAGAGCACCCGGGAAGGGCACCACTTTCCTCCTCAAATACACGAGCCCACATTCTCACCGCATTCACCCACCTTTTAGCAAATGCACTGAGGGACAGCACTTCTCTCTCCACCCTCACATTCCTTTCCAAGTGAAACTTGAAGAGGTTGATGAGGGATTGGCTGAAGAGACAAGTGTCTGTCTTCAGTCCTTTCAACCTGGTCCATCATACAACCTTTTTCACTATTGCCACCAGACAGAGGAAAACTGCCTGGCCTTCCTGGCCAATAGAAGGTAGCAGGGCGATCTTCATTACGGACTTGGTCAATAGCTGGATCCGTTCTACATGCGACAACAGCTGTTCGATATGACTCCACAAGTGTTGCAGAACAGTTTTGTTGTTCTGTGCGCATCTCAGGCAGGTCCATCTAACAGCACTTCCGTGTCTGTAAAGTTTATCTCGAACCAGCAGTGTCCCCCTGTAGCACTGCCAAGCAAGGGATTTCTGGAAGTTATCCATAGTCCCTGGCTCAAAAGTTCTCTGGAACAGACTGGTCAGTTCGACTTCGTCGATGCCCAGAGATTCTTCGAATTATTATAATAATAATAATAATAAAAATCGTTTCTACTTTTGGCACAAGGCCAGCAATTACCCAGTGTATTACTGGTACTTTATTTTATCGACCCCGTAAGGATGAAAGGCAAAGTTAACCTCGGCGGGGTTTGAACTCAGAATGGCAAGGGCCGTAACTCTATGCTACAAAGCATGGCGTCCGACCCTCTACCGATACTGCCAATCCACAATAATAATAATAATTGTTTCTACTTTAGGCACAAGGCCAGTAATTTTTGAGGAGGGGGAAAGTCAATTAAATCGACCTCAGTATGTTACTGGTAATTTATTTTATCAACCCCGTAAGGATGAAAGGCAAAGCTAACCTCAACAGCCTTTGAACTCAGAACGTGAAAGGTCGTAACTCTATGCTGTGAAGCAAGGTGTCTGACGCTCTACCAATACTGCCAATACACTTTCCTAAATGATAATAATAATAATAATAATAATAATAAAACAAGGAAGAATACGTATATGTTAAAACTAGCATGTGAAGTCAGAGTTGTATCTCATCAGAAGTAATAAATGAATGAACCAAAGTCAGCGAAAAGTCTGTGAAAGCCAGTACAAAACTAGGGACATGTTACTCTTTTGTCAACTACACACACACACAACTAGCTGTCGAAACGGCTGGAGCTCAGTCGGGGTCCTGACTCTTTTCCTATATATATATATATATATATATATATTGTTGATAAATAAAGCAAAATAAACATAGAGATACAAAAATACAAAGTCTTATTAGGTTCACACTTAGAGGAAGTAGAGGAGCGTTCTATGTTTCCAACAGAAGTCCTTCATCAGGAAAATTCTGATAGTATATCCCACACAGGTAAAAATACATGTAAAAGAAGTTGAAAATGTTATTGGAGTCTTTAAGATTTATTTACAATAACTTTACCGGTTTCACAGTTTCATGATTTTCAAAAGTTAAGTGAGATGGAGAGATGTGTGGCTATGCTGTGTGACGCATCACGACTTAGCCGCATGTCTCTCCATCTTACTTAATTTTTGAAAATCATGAAACTGTAAAACCGGTAAAATTATTGCAAATAAATTTTCTTAAAAACTCCAATTGCATTTTCAAATCTTTTTTCACACACACACATATGTATATGTATTTGTGTGAGAGTATGTATGTATGCAAGATGTCAGTAGCTCCAATTAAGTACTAACTTGGTCTGTGACAATGTGTCCAACTCTTGCCAGAAGGGAAAATGGATATTAAATAATTGTTTCTACTTTAGGCACAAGGCCAGCAAACACCCAGTGCATTACTGGTACTTTATTTTATCGACCCCGCAAGGATGAAAGGCAAAGTCAACCTCGGCAGGATTTGAACTCAGATGATATATATATATATATCATTATTTAATATATATATAGAAACAATTATTTTATATATATATATATAGGCGCATGGCTTAGTGGTTAGAGCATTGGGCTTGCAATCGAAAGGTTGTGAGTTCAATTCTCGAACCGGTTGATGTGTTGTTTCCTTGAGCAAGACACTTTATTTTACATTGCTCCAGTTTACTCAGCTGTAGAAATGAGATGATAGGACTGGGGTCCTATCATTAAATTACCCAAGACACCTCCAACAAGATATACCTTGGAGGAGGCCAGCTAAACGTGCATAGGTGTGAGCTGTCACACACACATATATATGTATATAATTTTTACATCCATTTCTCCATGTTTGCATGGGTTTGACAGGTTCTCTTTAACATTGAGTCTTGCCACTTGTTGCATTCCATTGTCATTTTTTTTTCATGAGTTTCAACATCCTGAGATTAGTCTTCACCACTTCTACCTATGTCATCCTTGGTCTTCCTCTTCTACAGCTTCTTTCCAGTTGAATCTCCTGGCATATCTTTACCCTTCTGCCATCATCTACATCAAGGGTGGGCAAACTACGACCTGTGAGCCAAATGCAGTTCGCCAAAGAGTCTTGTGTGGCCCATGGAAGCATTCGGCATATTAATAAAAAAAATAACAATCAACAAATTTGTGTATATAATACTTTAGATACCGAGACTAGATCTAGTTAAGTTTTTGTTCTGGTATGATCTGTGATGTACTGACACAAATTAAAAGAAAACTTAGTTTTAAGATTTCTGTATTTAATCATTTTATTAATTTATGTATTCTAATGATGCAGTTTATTTACAACAGTTGACATAAAGTATAACATTAAGGACAGCACAGGACAGTACAAATGGGCATTTCTGTGTGTAATGATGCAGTTTATATTTTATATTTTCTAAATTCTAATTGAAGAAAAGTAATGTTACTGGCATTATATATACAATAATAAATGGTGCGGCCTTCTGGTGTTCATAATTCAGTCAATGTGGGCCCCCAATCCAAAACGTTTGCCCACCCTTGATCTACATGTATTACATGTCTGTACCAGTGCAGTCTTCTCTTTTGCACACAACAGCAGATTTTTTTTATACCCAGTATTTTTTCTCAACACACTGCACTTTGTTGTTCATGCACACTAACATTACACATTCAGCAGAGCAGCATTTCTATTCCTTTTCCTTTATATATTTGGCTGTATTCTAATTTAACCAACTTGCAGTGTAAACATGCTTCTCTGAGGAGATCTAATAAGAATGAAACATGTCTGTTGCTTTCACCAAGTTGGCTAATAGACAAGATCTACTCCCACTGCATTGTCTTAAATTATTCCAAAAGACTTGGATTAGCCAAGATAATAAAAGTCTTCTCCATTGACTTCTCATGGGAGTTTTGGTCTTGAAATTACAAGGATAGTCTCAGTTCATTGAAATTTTTCCTACTTTGTATATTCAGAATGTGAGTTACACCCCCCACACCCCTCTCTCTCTTTATATATATATAAAGTTTTACTAAGTAGGAAAGAGACTCTGCTACTATGAAGGAAATGACCATGTTCAATATATAGAAAAAGAGTAAGTAGAAACTCTGTATGGTGTATCAAGTGTGAACAATGGACACACAAGAGATGTTGTGGGATTGCAGGTAGGCTGACAGAGAAGGTAGACTTTATATATGACAGGTACACAGGAGTAGTCAACAGTAAAGCTACTCTCTTGTGAACAATGGACACACAAGAGATGTGGGATCACAGGTAGGCTGACAGAGAAGGTAGACTTTATATATGACAGGTACACAGGAGTAGTCAACAGTAAAGCTACTCTCTTGTGAACAGGTAGACACACAAGAGATGTTGTGGGATCACAGGTAGGCTGACAGAGAAGGTAGACTTTATATATGACAGGTACACAGGAGTAGTCAACAGTAAAGCTACTCTTGTGAACAGGTAGACACACAAGAGATGTTGTGGGATCACAGGTAGGCTGACAGAGAAGGTAGACTATATATATGACAGGTACACAGGAGTAGTCAACAGTAAAGCTGCTCTCTTGTGAACAGGTAGACACACAAGAGATGTGGGATCACAGGTAGGCTGACAGAGAAGGTAGACTTTATATGTAACAGGTACACAGGAGTAGTCAACAGTAAAGCTGCTCTCTCAAATGTTTAGATAGTTCACTAGAAGTAGTAGAAAGCTTTTTCTATCTAGTTGACCTCATTAGCAGTGGAGAAGGATGTACTGAAAGTGTTACAGCCTGAGTTTATGATGGAAGAAGTTTAGGGAGCTGTTATCTCTGCTGGTAACAAAGGACCTCTCACTCAAAGTGAAGGTCAGATTATATGATGTCCATGTTTGAACTGTTATGCTACATGACAGCGAGACATGAACCCTGAGTACAGAAGATCTACGTTAGCTAAAAAGAAATGTAGCATGTATGCTTCACTGGATATGTAATGTTAGTGTGTGTGAATGACAGAGTACAAGTCACCTGAGTATAAGATGAACTGAATGTATTGTAACAAGATAGACAATTGTACTGGTATGGACATGTGATATGTAAGGAGAGAGTTTTATAGAAAAATACTGAGTACTTGAGGTGGATGGCACCTGAAGAAGAGGGAGACTAAGGAAGACGTGGAGTGAGGTTAGGAAGACTGACCTCCAGAAACTGAACTTCATCAAGATGACACAGGACCGAGCTGACTGGTAATATGCCATAATACAAAAGATCCACTCACCTGTACAAGCACTGCTACACTTAAGGTAAATGTGATGAGAGACTGGAGAGGACATGGGGTGGAGAGGACTCTTTAGCATGCAATGGACAAGACAACCACCCTAGTGGTGATGTCACAATGGAACAGACTTAGTATCCACCCCACCCATCTATAAAGTGGGCAGTGAACAGACCAGGGCAACATAAAGTAATGCAGCCCCTAGCGGTGCATGGCTGCATTGAATCAGCCAACACATGTGTGTAACCAATTCAAGGACACCCACTCTCCAAGGGAAGTTAGCACCTGGTGGAGGGTTGTTTTGGGGTTGACATTCAGTTGGGTGAGTTGAGATATCTGTTGCCAGCTAGTACTGTGAGATCTGAGTCTCACAGCTTTGCTGCATGACGAAAAGGACAGTGTGACATCAAGAAATATTGGCTCAGTAGTTGAGAATCATAATCCATGTCATGAAACAGCTGACTTGGGTGTATTAAGGCCTTAGTTACCAACCTATGTGTGGGGTGCTCTCTACTTAAGGGGTGCAGGAGCAAATCAACTCAGACACTACATACATATGATAGGAATTTGGTGGGGAGATGGGTTTGAGATCAGCTGGTAGTTCAGGTAACTTGAGCTGGAGTTTAGCAGCCAACACTTCTCCCCGTGAGGTGATGGGTGATGTCATCTGAAGCAATTACTTTGACCATGGCCGAGACTTAACCATTCCAATAGGTTTATGTTTATGAAGTCATGTAAAAAACTTGAGTTAGTATTGGTGGTAAAGGACTGCAGACAAATATATTTCAAAATACAAAAATAGCCACAAACACATGACTATATTCTTATCACACACACTCTCTCTCTCTCTCATAAAAGCACCCAGTTCACACTGTAATATGGTAATGTAGGTGTTACAACAAAAAGTACCCAGTCCACACTGTAAAGTGGTCGTGTAGGTGTCATGACCAAAAGCCCCCAGTCCACACTGTAAATGTGGTTGGTGTTAGCAAGGGCATTCAGCTGTAGAAACTAAGCCAAAATCAGTTCTGTATGAGCGTAACTTGCTCACCTGACTCAGCATTTCTCACAGAAGGACAACTCCTCTAACCCATGCTAATGGGGGAAAAATGGACATTAAACAGTGATGATGATATATATATATATATATCTTAATGATCGACAAGATCCTAGACGCCATTCACCTAATGAGTGGGATAGAGCTCATCAAATCAGACCAAGGAGACAGTGTTTTCTTCGGTCTTTCCATTGTTAATATTATCTACTGGTCACAATGCCTGGCAGAAAGAGCAGCAGGAAATAAAGTCTCTTGCTTAAAGACATAATGCATTGCCCTGTCTGGGAATCAAACTCGCAACCTCACAATTGCAAATCCAATTCTCTAACCGCTAACACTGACAGTTAGTTTATCAATAAATAAAACTTATTTTTTAATATGACATTTTGACAAAATACAAATCTATAAAGCAAGAAGAGAAGCAGAGGGTTAGAAGGTTTCACTTTTTTTACACCATGGAGATGAAAGGTGTGAGGAGATCTGCATAGCAAGGCAATTTCTTCTTCACCCACTTATTCCTGAGAGGGTTGTGAGGGCAGAGTCCTCAAAAACTCTCCAGCAGGTTCTGTCAGAAGCAACTGTCCCCAAGCGTGACCAGCCAAGCTCATGGATGTTATCCAACTATCTTGCTTGGGGTCTACCCCTGGGTCACTTGCCGGTTGGTTTTGCCTGTAAAATCTGTCCAGCAATTCTTTCCTGAGACATTCTAACCACATGCCCTAGGCAATGTGTGAGGGAAAAATCAGAATGTTATTGAGAAGTGTGTCTAAAATGATGTGCTTGCTCTCACCAACACTGAAAAGAAGTGTGGAAGTGTTATTATGAGAGACACTGTAGTATGAAAATAATACATTGGAGAGGGCGGGTCTAATCCACGTAAATTTAATAGAGGGACCAACTGTCCAAGTTAGCAACAGTATTGTTAGTAAGGCAATCAAGGAAATGAAGTTGGACAGGCAAGGCAGTTGGACCATCAGGAATACTTGCGGAGATGCTGAAAGCATCTGGGATGGTGGGCCATATGTTAACTACACATATTGTGAATCAGGTAATACAGGATGGTGTCATATTCAGACTGGTGAAGCATCATCATTGTCAACTGCTACAGGAGCAAAGGAGACGAGGAACCTATAGAGGCATCAAGTTGATGAACCAAGTCATGAAAGTTACTGACAATGTTAAAGCACAACTGATTAGGGATAGATTTAATTTAAAGGAGCTGCAGTTTGTTTTTGTGCCAGGTAGAGGTACAACTGATATTGTCTTTCTTGTGAGACAACTGCAGAAGAAGTATGTTGCTAAGACTAAGTCTCTTTATTTAGCGTTTATTAACCTAGAGAAAGCTTTTGACAGGGTACTTGCTCCATAATCTGACAGGCTCTTAAGAAATTAGGGGTAAAGGAATGGCTTGTGAGGGCCTGCAGTCAATATGGTTATAGTTAACAATGAATACTATGATAAATTTAGCGTGTATGTATCATCATCATCATCATCTTCGTTTAACGTCCATCTTCCATGCTAGCATGGGTTAGACTGGAGTTGTCCCACTTGAGGCAAGGTTGGTCGGCTGACCATGTCTCGCTCATATAGGACTATCTGGCAGGCTTTCTATGGCTGGATGCCCTTCCTAACACCAACTACATTTACAGTGTGGAACTGGGAACTTTTTACCGTGTTACCTACACAACCACATTACAGCGTGAACTGTATGTAAAAGGCAAACAGAAATAACAACACAGTCGGTACAGTATATGAAAGGAATATATTAGTTTAATGCCTGAAATAGCTGGAAGAGGGTCTTAACGTTTTGGACACTAGTCTTTCATCAGAAGAGAGAATGAAATATTAGTAAGATTGAAGGGACAGGCAGGGTGGAATCAGAAAAAATGTCTTTAGAGAAAAATAACAAGTCCATTCATGTTGCCATCTCTTGGAAAACTGTTGATGCTGGCGTTTTGTGTATGATTTATTTTTTTAGAAAAGTGGATGGTGGAGTGCGTCTATCTGAAATGGGAAAAAAAAACGTTTTGTATATAGAGCTATACATGTGCACGTGCATATGTGTGTGTGTGTGTTATACATCCGTACAAAGCTAATAGGATATGTGTATGTATATCTAAGTAAAAGAGTGTGTGTGTGTGCTTGTAAGTACGAAGCTGTGAGCAAAAGTATGTTAATATAAGGGAGTGTATGTGTGTGTGTATATACAGAGCTGTGAAGGTTAAAGTAGAGGTGTGTATGTGTATTTAGTTGGTCGGTATCATCTTTAAGAGTATATGTTTCTGACCATAAGAAAGCCATAGGACTCTAGGGGTGAATGTACGAGTGTGTGTGTGATAACAGACGAGGGGGCAAAGGGTAGAGTAGTAAGCACGAACGTATGTATATGTGTAATATTAAAGAAATTAGGGAGGGAATTGAGTCCAAGAAGGAAACAGGACCCAAGGCAGACAATCAGACTCTGTTCAGTCCTAGTGCGCGAGGCCTGTGATCCATGATGTAAAAGGACACCAAAGACAGACATGTAGGGAAGAGTGACCTGAGGAACGGAAATGACAGACGACAGGAGTATCCATACCAAGTCGTATGTCCCTCAAATGTTCAGTAAAACAGTCTACCAAACGACGTCCCGTTTGACCGATGTATAAGGATCTGCAAAGAGAAGACCGGACGGCATAGACAATGTGGGTGGAGGTGAAGGAGTGGCGGATATGGAATGAACTTTTGGTGCCTGTGAGAGTGGTGAGGTTGGAAATGAAAGGACAGGTGTTACACACACACACATGTATGTATGTGGATGTACACACACATATATATATACTAGCAGTGGTACCCGGCGTTAGACGGGATAAGGTATTTTGGAACGCAGGCCGACACCAGACCTAATCGTGGAAAAACTGCATGCCTGGACAATATGTAAAAAAAATAAACTGTACTCTGATGGCTGGATAATCTTTAAGATTTTACTCGATGAAGCAGGAAAAATGCAGGTTTTCACCTAATGCGGGCCCTAGGGGATCAAGAAAAGGAATTTTTTTTATGTGCATAATATGCCTTGAAATTTCTGGAAAATCGGCTAGACGTAACGCCTCAAAAAAGCCCTAAAAAGCTGAAAAAATGAAGTTTTTCACCTAATGCAGGCCCTAGGCCATAAAAGAGTTGGATTTTCTTTGCTCACGGTATGAGGAAGAGAATGACTAATACACAGTTACAATTTCAAGGAAATCGGTCTGACGTAACGCCTCTAAAAACCTGAAAAAACGCAGTTTTTCACCTAATGCGGGCATTAGGGGATCAAAAAGTTGAATTTTTTTATGTGCATAACACTCTCTGAAACAAGTAATACACATGGAAAGTTTGAAAAAATCGGTTGGGTACTTCTCGAGTTTTAGGGATTCAAACTCACAGACACACACACGGAGACAGACACCCCCAGGGAAGTGACGTAATGCAGCCAGCCAGACATACAGAGATATTATAAGGGTGCAACGTTATATGTATGTATCTATCTAAAAAGAGAAAGACTAAGAATTATAGAGAGAGATCGCTAAATCGCCTAATGTGGTTCCTTGGGCATTGAAAATTTGAAATTCTTTTTGCTCAGAACACTCTCTGAATCATAAGTATTACATGTGTAAAGTTTGAAAACAGTCGGTTGAGTGTTTCTCGAGTTTTAGGGATTCAAACTCACACAGACAGACATCCTCAGTTTTATATATATAGACTAGCAGAAAACCACCCGGGGGCGGTTTTCTGCTAGTCTATATATCTAAAACAGAGAATGTCTGTCTGTCTGTCAGCTCACTAAAACTTGAGAACCATCCAACCGATTGTTTTCAAACTTTAGACATGTAATACTTATGGTCCTGTGAGTGTTTTGAGCAAAAATTATTTCAAATTTTCAATGCCCTAGGGACCGCATTAGGTGATTTAGCGTTCTCTCTATATAATTCTTAGTCTTTCTTTTTAGATAGATATAACGTTGCGCCCTTATAATATCTGTCTGTATGTCTGGCTGTCTGCATTACGTCATTATGATGCGCTCAGCGCGATTCACTCGGCCTCAGTGACCAAAGTCAGTGGAGAGGGGAAGGTAATGTTTCTGTAGCACGTGTTTTAGCGTCTATTCACTCTCTCTCCTTCTCTCCCTCCCGCTATCCCCCTCTCGTAGTTTGTCTCTTTCACTCTCACTCTCTCTCTACGCGCGTGTTTCCACTGTCGGACAGACAGACAGACAGAGAAATTGCTGGTTATATATATAAGTAGATTATAAAGTGAAATGACAGGAGGCCAAATATGTTGAATTTCCTTAATTTTTTGTTTCTGCAAACACTATGCACATTTCAGTGGCTTGGTTGTGTAAGAACCAAGTTTACCATCATTCCATTGGTATACATCTATTACTCAATTTACACCTGATTAGGTCACCGGGTTCTTATGCAACCAGGCCTCTGAAATGTACATAATGTTTGCAGAAATAAATAAATTAAGAATTTTTTTCAACATATTTGGCCTTCTGTCATTTCACTTTTTTAATATACATTTACTCTGTTACCACACCACCAACATGATTCAACATTGAAGATGGATGAGTTGCATAACGTTGAGTGCTTTTCTCTTATTACGTTATGATTAACATTGCAGAATAACCAATTCTACCCAGTGGTAAACCACAAAATTTAAACGTATATATATATATATATATATATACGAACAGGGATTTGGAGACTAGAAATAAGTAGTAAGTTAACCACTACCATGCTAGTCGATACACCTATATCCACCAATCAATCGACCCTCTGAAACGATTATAAAACAATGAACTAACTATCTACCTATGCCTGACTTATGTTTTTTATTGTTCTATGCACAAACATACACACATACATAATGGCTGTCCCCTTGTTATCAAGTATGACCATTGCACAATATACCATTATTAATAATTATTAATTAATTCTATAGTACAATGTCTGTGCGTGAAGATTTTTTTTAAAGTGAGGAAAGACTGTGCACTGAGCCAATCCCACTCTTTCAGCGACAGTAGCTATAAGCTGAAAAGTAAAGATCAATAATATCATCGGTAACTACTGAGCCGCAGGTTTTATGTTGGAGTTATCCCAGTTTCCTGAGTTGCCTCCTAGAAGAATGCCCTGACAAAGGCTAGGGGTCCTTCACTCCCAGTGGTTTAACCACGCGATCGGGTATCCAGCCTGATTATTTCTATGTCCCCGCACGTATACATACACATGCATACATGTTTACACATTTTGGATACATACATACATTTATCCCAGATGAACAAGCAGCTGGAAAGAAAGGGGTTTGGGGCTGTGCTGAACAACTCCTAATCAACAAAACTGCGATGTTGGAGGTGCGACAACTTAGGAGGAATATGGCTACAGTCTGGCTGGACTACAAGAAAGCTTTTGATTCTGTTCCCCACTCTTGGATGATAGAGGCCCTCCAGCTTGCTAAAGTCCCAGACATTATTGTCAGAGCCATAGAGAGGCTGTCTTCTTCTTGGGCTACTATCCTAAGGTTAAAGACAGTGAGGGAGGACTCTATTTTCACTGATAAAATAAAATATCACAGGGGTATATTTCAGGGGGACAATCTCTCTGTGATATTATTCATCTTGTCATTAAACCCCTTGTCCTTTCTGCTCAAGAAATGTGAAGGATACATCATTGGCTCACAGGCGGACAGAAATATGAACTTAACCCATAATTTCTTTGTGGACGATCTGAAACTCTATGCCAGGAACATGGATGGGATGAAGAAAAATCTTGACCTAGTTACAACATTCTCAAAGGATATAGGAATGGAGTTTAGCCAAGATAAATGTTCATATATGACTGTAAAATGGGGAAAATCTAGCAACATTGTCATCAATGGCCTAACTGTTTCACCGATATCTGATGAGGACTGCTACAGATACCTGGGGATAGATGAGAATATATCCTATAATGGTATTTGTAATAAGGAATGTGGAACCAGAGAATATTACACCCAATTAAGAAAAATATGGTCATCGGAACTCTCTGTGCACAATAAAACAGTGGCTCACAACCGGAAGTGTTGACATTTGACAATTTTAAAGAATTGAATCTTTAAATAAGCTATAAAATATATTTAATCAACAGCCATGAAATTTAGTAGATAAATTATGTAATATTCATTCATTGAGTGCGGGACTGCATTCAGAATATATTTTTTTACCGTTTGTAAAATAAGTTGGATTACTTTCAATAAATAATAAAGAAATCATTATTTATTCAAAGTAATCCAACTTATTTTACAAACAGGGTAAAAATATATATTCTGGATGCAGTCCCACACTTCTTTCTTTATTATAATTAATATTATTATTATTATTATTATTATTGTTCTTTGAGTCTCAGTCATTGATGTTAGTTAACTGGAAAGTTTGTTGAAATGAATATCAAGCCACTACCTGCAGCCTCAGATATTCAGGACGTATCGGAGGGTACTTGCTGTTCCCAGCAAGCATGCCTTTTGAAGTGTTCCAAAAAGCGTGAAGGGGCCAATTTTCTTTAACCATCCTGGAAACTTTTCGAGATAGTACCTAGTGCGCCTATGACAATCGGGATCACTTTGACTTCATGGCAGTTCCAAATCCTTTTTACCTCCCATTATTATTATTATTATTATTATTATTATAATGGCCTTGTGCCTAAAGTAGAAACAATTATTATTATTATTATTATTATTACAGTTGCATTTATCTTGCTTTATGTTCATATGAGTTTTCACCAAATCACAACCAGTGACCTCAAGAAACAACAAGGTCCGCCATGTTCAAGAAAGAACACACATACACACACATGCATCTTTAGGTGTTTAGGCTTGTGATGTACTTATATTGACAGAATCTTCCTTAGTATATCCCAGGAAACCTGCGTATTTCTCCTATACGCGGGTTTCCTGGGATTTGCGATAAGTAATCATTAGACCCCTTAGGTATCATTCCTAGAGCGCCTACAACCACTGGTATTGTTTTAGTTCTCAATTTCCACATTTTTCCAATTTCTATCTCCAGGTCCTTATGCTTGCTCAATTTTTCAAATGTTTTTATAGATACATTCTTGTCTATTGGAACAGACATATCAATTAGCAGGCATACCCTCTTTTTAAAGTCCTTCAGTATTATATCAGGTCTATTTGCATCTATTTTTCGGTCTGTTTGGATGCTAAAGTTCCACAAGATTGAGATGTGATCTTTTTCAAGTACGGGAGGTAGGTGGTTGATGCTCCCGCCAATTCTTTTGATGGGGCAGGTCAAAATGCTTACACATTATCCAATGTATGTATTGTGATTATTATTATTATTATTATTTATGGTCTGAGTTCAAATCCCGCCGAGGTTTACTTTGCCTTTCATCCTTACGAGGTCGATAAAATAAAGTACCAGTAATGCACTGAGTAATTGCTGGCCTTGTGCCTAAAGTAGAAACAATTATTATTATTATTATTGTTGTTGTTCTTTGAGTCTCAGTCATTGATGTTATTTAACTGGAAAGTTTGTTCAGATGAATATCAAGCTGCTACCTGCAGCCTCAGATATTCAGGACGTATCGGAGGTCTCTTGCTGTTCCCAGCAAGCATGCCTTTTGAAGTGTTCCAAAAAGCGGGACTGGACTAATCTTCTTTAACAATCCTTGGAAACTCTTTGAGATAGTACCTAGTGCGCCTTTGACAATATTATTATTATTATTATTATCATCATCATTATTATTAGGGCAGTAGTTTGGCCGTAGCGGTAGAGCGTCAGACACCATGCTTTGCAACATAGAGTTATGACCCTTTACGTTCTGAGTTCAAATCCCGCTGAGGTTAGCTTTACCTTTCATCCTTACGGAGTCGAAATAAAGCACCAGTAATGCACTGGGGTAATTGCTGGCCTTGTGCCAAAAGTAGAAACAAAAAGTATTATTATTATTGACACCAGATGGACCTTTGCATTTAGTTCAGTTTTAAGTAGTAATCTAATCTGTCTATAGTAATCCTTTCTAATCTTTTCTTTCATTTGTGTGTGTTGAACCCTATCTAATTCATTGATTCCTAAGTATTTGTTTGTCTGTGTTAGATCTAATATTCTTATCTCAGTTTCTTTACCTAGCATGCTATTAGAGTTTTTCACTAGTTTTCCTCTCTTCAGGGTTGCTTTGGCAAATTTTTCTAGTCAAAATTCTATGTTTATTTATTTTGTGTATCCATGTACTGTCTGAAGCAGTGTTTCAAGTTGTCTCTCAGCTGCAGTGTACAGCTTCAGATCACCCATATACAAGAGATGGTTGATTTTTTTACCACAGCATTTATATCCAAGTATAGTCCTGATTAATATCTCAGATAATGGTGTGATAAAAGGAGTGGTAATGGGGAGTCCCCTTGAAATATCGCTATGTTAATAGGGATGGGTTCAGGTTTTATACAATCATCTTTTGCCACTTACTCATGGCACGTTTGATGAATGTTCTATGCTATTTTGTTTATGGCAAGTATCCATATATGAAGAATCAGTATCGATATATGAGGAACACTATAAAAAGTTGTTTGTTAATCAATCTATACTATGCTGAGATTTGTTTCCTTTTCTGCTGTTTTTTGTTATGGCTTTGTTGATTGATAATTGTTCTTTACAGTCACATGAAACGTTGCAGCATCCTTTTTGATCTTCTACAAACAGGTTGGGTTCTCCCAATTGCTATGGTCAGTCCCTGTGATTTTAATGCAATCAGGGTCTTGTAGGTTGTAGGAAGGCATGTAATAGGTCAGTAGTTTTGAGGGTTTGCTGTGTCATTATTCTTAGGGATCAGGGTGGTTTCTCCTTTAGTAAGCCATCCCGGAGTCGTTTCTGGCTCCATCACCTGTTGAATATTTCAATCAGTAGTTTAGGATTTTGTAATGTCTCAGTGTTCTCCAGTTATTTGTTTCTTCAGTGTTAGACATTTCTTCTAGAGGCTGTGTTGTTGATCTTACTATTCCTGTGCATTGCGATTCACTTGCTGCCCACAGTCCCCTTCAGTACTCTTCTACTTCTTTTAGTAAATGTACATGGTCTGGGGTCCCCTTGGAAGCAGGGCCACTTGCCTGCTCAACGACCTTAGGTTACTGAAGTGTACAGATCTTCAAGTCATCCAGGAGCAGGTGATGGGGGTCACAGTATTTCAGAAAGGTTTGGATCTCATGATACCATCTTCCTGGATACAGAGGGTAAGTCAGTGGTGCTGGACGTGATTGGCAGCAAAGACGTGCTTTCAGGCTGGTTGCCATCTATGCCACTAAAGGATGACCAGATTTCTTCAGATGTCTAGTAACTTTTCTACGAACATCCCACTCTTTTGTGTTAGTGGGTGACTAGAACAGAATCTTAACTACATGCTGGAACTGTGTGGGTTTAGAAGACAGAAGAGGAGGGTGCAAAAGCCTCACAAACCTGCTCAGACAATTCCAACTGTCTAACAGATATTTGGCTGGATTTCCAGAATGTGCTCGTGTCATCCAGATTATATCTAGATAGGGTTTTCTGTAGGGAAGTAGATAAGTATAGCATAGGTTGTCCGCAATTTAAAGTAGTCGATTACACAGACCAGAAATTTGTTAGCTGCACAGTCAACTTTGATAGGCTCCATAGGCAGGGACCCGGTTACTGGAAGCTGCACACATCCTTCCTTGCTTGCAAAGTTTACAGAAAATTATTTAAGCAGGAATTAATGGGGACAATTGTCAACAACAAATGGTAGCTCGCCTTGAGAAGGGCGATTAGAGCTTTACACCCTAAAGCAAATATAAATAGATTGTACAGGAAGAGAAAGAATGGTGGTTGAGGACTCATCATTCTGGATTATTGTATGAATGAAAGGCGAATGCTTGTTATTTTGTTAGGTATACTAGCAGAAAAACCACCCAAAGGGTGGCTTTTCTGCTAGTATGTGTAGTGTGCATATTGATATTATACGCAAATATACATACATGTAGATATGATACATCAAATGAAAATTAAATTAAGAATATTAACAGAAATTGAAGAGAGACTGTGTTACACTGTCTTCTATAATCAGTAAAGTAATCCATGATACATTTAAAAAGGATCGATCGACTTTTGTCAAATCGGACCGAGGAAACGATGTTTCCAGTTGCTAGTACTATCTATCGGTCGCAACTCCAGGTAGAAGGAGCAATGTGAAATACAGTGTCTTGCTCAAGGACATAACGTATCGCCCGGTCCGGGAATCGAACTTACAACCTCAAGACTGTGAATCCAATTCTCTAACCACTCAGCCACACACCTTCACTAAATTTAAAATACATTTAAAAAAAACGATATTATATATAAACTGCATTGTGGCGAAATGTTATATAAACAAAGGAGAAAATGAGAATAGCGACGGAAATATAAACACGGTAATGAACACAATGAGAGTTGAAATGATGGCTAATTGTAATATCTATACATAATGTAAAAAAGAGATGTTTGTTTGTTGGTTGGTTGGTTGGTTCCTTCACGCTCACTCACCCAAGTGATACAAACAAACAAACACACAGCTGTGATGAATCTTAGAACGCTGGACTTCTATAGTTTCTCACCCCCACTTCCTCAGTCATCACATTGATGTGTGTGTATTAGACACCCCTTCCTTCCTCAGTCATCTCTAGTGTGTGACAGACAAACACACAAGGCTATTATATTAGTAGAATATTTTGTTCTTATAATTGGAGGCACATGGCTTAGTGGTTAGAGCATTGGCCTTGCAATCGAAATATTGTGAGTTCAATTCTCAGACCGGGTGATGTGTTATTTCCTTGAGCAAGACACTTTATTTCACATTGCTCCAGTTTACTCAGCTGTAGAAATGAGATGATAGGGACTGGGGTCCATATCATTCCACTGCAAAGTGGTCGTGTAGGTGCCACGGCAAAAAAGCACCCAGCACTCACTGTAAATGAGGTTGGTGTTAGGAAGGGCATCCAGCTGTAGAAATCAAGCCAGAATCAGTTCCCGTCCCACCCTTGCAAGCAGGGAAAAAGCGGACGTAAAATGAAATGAAATGAAAAATGAATTGTTTGTGGCCAGAAATTAGTTTTGTGTTATGAGAATCAGTCCTTTGGTTTCTCTTTTTAAGTTGGATCTTCTTAGCTACAGTTGAATTTCTCTTTAGTTTAACCCTTTAACATTTACATTACTCTATATATACTATTGTATTTTCACGATAAAGGCTTTACCTCACATAACATTGAATCTACGAGATTTTGATGTTATTTATTTTTAGAACAATACCTTAACATCAGTATGAGTGGCCAGTTATGGCTGGTTTGAACAGAAAGAGGTGAGAGAATTCTGGCCAGCTATGGCCGGTTTAAATGCTAAATGGTTAATTTTCCTCTGATAAGCCTTGCAGTGTGGTTTCTCTCTCTACTTCTTCTTTAGTATGTTTTTTTTTAAATTCCGTTTTCATGTTGTATTTGTCTGATTAACCATTTTTGTTGTTGTTGTTATTTAAATTTATTGTTTCAACATATTTTTTTTTTGTACTTTGGCATTTCCTTGTATATTGAAAAATGCTTTTGTTGTTTTTTTAAATATGTCCCTTTTATCAGTCTTTCTTTATTTGTTTCTTTGTTTTTGTTTTTCTGTCCAACTGTTATAGTCCCGCTGAGGTTAGCTTTGCTTTCATCCCTAGAGGGTCAATAAAATAAAGTACCAGTAACACACTTGGGTCAATTTAATTGACTTTCCACTTCTCCATAATTTTGTATCTTTTTTCTATTTCTGTCAGGCCATGTCCTCCTTGTGTTTGGGGTTGGTTTATTGTCAAGGTCTACTTTAGAGCAGTGTCTTCAGTAGGCTGTCACTAGTTTCCTGGATTTTCTGTCTAAGTTTTAGTCACTTAAATATGTTGTATGTAGAGGTATATATAATATAATTATATATATATATATATATCAAAGTGTTGTAGTTTGCTTGAAGCATTGTTGAATAGGAAATATAAAATTAAATAAGTTTAAAAGCCATGCAATGCATTGAAAAATTAAAGGTGCTAAGATTGTGATAGAATTTTACCTTAGCAAATTTAATTATCCCAAATATTTTCGGGTTTCAAAACTCATAAAGGGATAAAGATCTGTGTGAAGGTCTTAAAGCACCAGTCGGAGATGAGTTGTTTGGCTGGCATATTTCATTTAGATGTATATAGAGGTGTATATAATATATCATCATCATCATCATCATCATCATCATTTTACGTCCGCTTTTCCCTGCTTGCAAGGGTGGGACGGGTCTTATTGAGCACAGCATCTCTTCACTCGTCACGGTCCTTCGTCATCTCCACCGTGAGCTTCAGCGATCTGAGGTCTGCTCTCACCACCTCCGCCCATGTTTTTTGTGGTCTACCTCTACCACGTCTTCCTTCAACTCCATGCGCATCACATGTCCATACCACCTCAGTCTCCTCTCCCGTACACTACATTCTATCCCTCTCAGACACAATTTCTCTCTCAACACATTTATGCTGGGTCGTTCACGCACATTTACACTGCACATCCAACGGAGCATGCTTGCCTCATTTCTCTCCAGCCGTCGCATATCCTCTGCAGTTGCTGCCCATGTCTCACTTCCATGCAGCATCGCGCTCCTCACACAGGCATCATACAACTGGCCTTTCGTACGCAGGGAGAAACCCTTCTTCGTCAACAGAGGAAGCAGCTCCCTAAACTTCTTCCAACCCGTCCTTATTCTAGATACTATGGCCTCGGAACACCCTCCTCCCATGCTAATCTGATCTCCTAGGTACCGGAAGCTATCCACCACTTCTATAGCGCCCACCTGCATTTGAAAAATGTGTCTATCAATGCGACTTCTACTGTCTAATTTCCCTGTACATCTACTGCATACATATTTATCCCTACCTGTTAGTTTGCCTGCTATCCTGCTACATCTCTTGTGTACCCAGGATCTGCATTGTGTGCATTTTATAGAATTTATGCCAGTTCCTTTTCTGCATATCGAACATGGCCATTTCCCTGACAGAATCAGGGTTTTGTCCTCTTTTCTACTCATCAACACTTTTGTCTTAGCTAGGTTCACTCTCAGTCCTCTTGCTTCCAACTGCTGTTTCCATAGCCAGAATTTATTTTCTAGCTCCTTTACTGATTCTGCTATAAGAACCAGATCGTCAGCATAGAGAAGTTCCCATGGGCAGCCAGTCTTAAACTCCTTTGTTATACCTAGTTTCCTTAGGGACCACCATATGACAGATCGGGGTACTCTATCAAAGGCCTTCTCTAGGTCAACAAAGGCTAAGTATAGTGGCTTATTCTTCTCTAAGAACCTGTCTTATAATTGTCTCACCAAGAAGAGGGCATCTGTTGTACTCTTCCCAGGCACAAAACCAAACTGCATCTCATCTAGTTTGACCCTTTCTCTAATTAGTTGTGCTAAAATCCTTTCTCCCACTTTCATAACCTGATCCATCAGGTTTATACCCCTATAATTGCTCCTCTCCAGAGCATCCCCTTTACTTTTGTAGCAATTTATGAGAATACTGCTGCACCAGTCTTTGGGTATGACACCACCATATATAGCCTGATAGATGATGCGTGCAACCAGTTTAGTGCCTACATCCCCTGATGCCTTCAGCATCTCAGCAACTATTCCCGATGGTCCAGCAGCCTTACCATTTTTCATTTCCCTATATGTATTAATATATAGATGTGTTAATAATATAATATATATGTTGCATGTAGTGGTGTATATAATATAATAGATATATATATATATATACATGTATATAGAGGTGTATATAATATGATATATATATGCATGTATATATAAAGGTGTATATAGAATAATATATATGTATATAATATAATTGTTTCTACTTTTGGCACAAGGCCAGCAATTACCCAGCACATTACTGGTACTTTATTTTATCAACCCCGTAAGGATGAAAGGCAGTTAACCTCGGCGGAATTTGAACTCAGATCATAAAGGGATGTAACTCTATGCCTCAAAGCATGGTGTCCGACTCTCTACCGATACTGCCAATCCGTATATAATATAATGTATGTAAAAGTGTGTATATAATAGATATTTATGTATGTAGAGATGTATATATAATATAATATATATGCATGTACAGGTGTATATCTATATATATAAAATTGATGTTGTCTGTGTGTGTGTCCTCATTTTTGCAAAGTCTATACAAATCCACATTTCTACTCCGATTGACTTCAAACTTGCATTTATATATTCCTTGCGGTCTAAAGATACTAACTGGTGCTTTTATTTTTCAATTTTCTGTTGTTAAAGGGGTGTTAGGTGCCAGTTATCGATCTCCAACGAGCCTTATAATATCTGTCTGTATACCTGGCTGTCTGGCTGTCTGCATAACGACATTCTGACGAACACGTCATTGCTGACGTATTATCTTCACTACATTCACACACACACACATAAACATATATACTTATATATACATATATATTTATACACATATATATACACATATATACACATATTCATATATATATATATATATATATATGGTGGCTGCCAACTCGTTTTCGAGTACGGCCACTACTTTATATCCATGTAGGAGAACCCCTACCAATGCGCTGAATCAGTGTGACTTTTTAGTCCAGCCAGCGACTTGAAAACTCTGGCACAAACACTACACTTGTGACAATTATTGACACATAGTGTACATGGTACCATGTGATGACAAGTGCAGAGAGATCTCCAGATATAAAGCAATGCCTGTGCCGTGAAGCTTTTATAGTGAGCAAAGGCACTGCACAAAGCCAGTCCCACTCTCTTAACCAAGATGATATTTACCAAAAAAGAAGAACAAGTCAACATCATTGGATACCATCAGGGTTGCAGTGTTATATCAGAGATTTCCTTCTCCTAGAATTCTGCCTTGACAAAGGCTAAGGGGTCATCTCTCCCAGTGATTTTGGATGGCTATTGACTCTTAAGAGCTCCTCTGCCCTTTGGCAGGTTTGTTTTTATGCCAGGTCACCACTTGGTGCTACTGGTAACATGTATCCCAGTACAACCTGTCTCATGGTCGGGTCGTTGGCGACTAAACTGGCAACCCCACCAAGGTTTCTTGGTGAGGAGGGTGACTTTGGACATCCTGCAGGACTAAGATATATATATATATACAAGCATATACACATATATAGATATACACATATACACATAAATATACACATAAAAATATATGTATATACACACACACACACACACATATATATATGATATATATATATATATATATATATGAATGAAAAAATGGCATGCTGCGTTGTTGCGAGTGTGATACATATGAATGAAAATAGACCGAGAAACGGGACTGTCCACCATCAGTGGTCTGCTGATTTCATTGATATTTCTTCGCATTAAAGACCAGATACCTCAAAATCATATATTTTGTCTGATGAAAACGTACCTAAAAACCATTGTACCTTTGAAATATGTATAATAAAATATATATTTTGATTATGAGAATATTTTTCATTTATTAACATTTTGAATAATATTATATATATATATATATATATATATGGGGAGTGGGGAGACCCAAGATGACCTGGGATGAGGTGATAAAAGCCGACGTTACCCAATTACACCTCTCAAAGGCGATGACACACGACCGTGACCTCTGGCATCACGCAGTAATACAGAGTACCCGACCTCCCGTGGGTACAATCTGAAGCATATAGACAATATGCCCCCACTCCCCCCACCGCAAGGTGGTCGTGGAGGTGCCACAGCAAAAAAGCACCCAGCCCACACTGTAAAGTGGACGTGTAGGCGCCACAAAAATGCACCCAGCACTCACTGTAAATGAGGTTGGTGTTAGGTAGGGCATCCAGCTGTAGAAATCAAGCCAAATCAGTTCCTGCATGAGCAAGGCATGGTCAGCCGACCAGACACTGCCCACAACAGGACAACCCGTCTAACCCATGCTAGTGTGGAAGAACGGACGTAAAACGGTGATGATGATGATATATATATATATGTAGGAGGTGAGTTTTATTGTAGTACAATAAAGCAATCCAGATATCGGATAAGTAGCACTCTACAGTTTGTAGGACTGGAGTATAAATAATATATAAGATCAAAAGATGGTTAAAAGAGTTCCATGTATTTTATTATGCGCATTTCAAAAACAAATATCATCACGAGATGACATTTGCGTTTTCGTCAGATAAAATAGGGAAACATGATATGAAGGTTAAAAAACACTTGTGAATAGTGAAGTTTTAAAACGCAAATGTCATCTCATGATGATATTTGTTTTTGAAATGCACATAATAAAATACATGGAACTCTTTTAACCATCTTTTGATCTTATATTTTATATATATATATATATATATATATATCCGTCCCACCACCACCACCCCCACCCCATCCACACCACCCCGTTCTATGTAAAGTTATGTTGGTGCCACACCATCCAGGCCGAAACAAATGAGATCGTGTAGGTGTCACGACAAAAAAACACACAGTCCACGCTGTAATGTGGCCGTGTAGGCAACACGGTAAAAACCTCCCAGACCCACACTGTAAATGTGGTTGGTGTTAGGAAGGGCATCCAACTGTAGAAAACCTGCCAGACAGTCCTATGCGAGCAAGACAACCACTCTTGCCTCAAGTGGGACTACCCCCGTCCAAACCCATGCAAGCGTGGAACACGGACGTTAAACGTTGATGATGATGATGATGATGATATATATGGCAGACCAAATAAAATATGGTGTAGTGAAAATCTACAGATAACAAATGACCATCTGCTGCTGGGTGGGGCTCAAGTAGGAGTTGAGGGGTGAAAGGCCTGTATGGAGCATAGGTGTCAGGGTGCTGTGTCATGTGTGTGTGGGTGGTGGTGTATGCGTCTATTTGTATGGGTATGGTTGTGTGTGTATGGGTAGTGGTGTATGTGTGTGTGTTTGTATGGATATGGTTGTGTGTGTGTATGGGTAGTGGCGTATGTATGTGGTGGTGGTGGGGGCAAGAGTGTGTGTATGGGGGGGGGCAAGAGTGTGTGTATGTGTGGGGGGCAATGGTGTGTGTGTATGTGTGGGGGCAATGGTGTGTGTGTATGTATGTGTGTGGGCAATAGTGTGTGTGGGGAGCAATGGTGTGTGTGTATGTATGTGTGTGGGAAAGGACGTGTGTGTGTGTGTGTGGGCAATGGTGTGTGTGTGTAGGAAATGGCGTGTGTTTGTATGTGTGTGTGGGAAATAGTGTGTGTATGTGTGTGGGAAATGGTGTGTGTGTATGTGTGTAGCCCATCTAAATATGTGTATATGTATGTATATGTGTCTAGTTTCAGTTTGTACGAATGTGTATTTATCCCATCAGAATGTGTGTTTATATGTATATCTGATGTGTGTGTCTGTGTATACCTAGTATGTGTGTGTGAGAGGTTGTGTATGACAATAAACAATACCAGAGTGTCAGATTCATTGGTGCTAAACCGACAGATGTGAATTAGCTTTTAGATTTAAAAGAGCTCTTTTTTTTTTTATGTCCGCTTTTCCCTGCTTGCAAGGGTGGGACGGGAACTGATTCTGGCTTGATTTCTACAGCTGGATGCCCTTCTTAACACCAACCTCATTTACAGTGAGTGCTGGGTGCTTTTTTTCCGTGACGCCTACATGTCCACTTTACAGTGTGGGCTGGGTGCTTTTTTGCCGTGGCACCTCCACGACCACTTTGCAGGGGAATGATAGGGACCCCAGTCCCTATCATCTCATTTCTACAGCTGAGTAAACTGGGACAATGTGAAATAAAGTGTCTTGCTCAAGGACACAACACATCACCCGGTCTGAGAATTGAACTCTCAACCTTTCGATTGCAAGGCCAATGCTCTAACCACTAAGCCATCAAACGAAAACTCAAAATTAAGATAATAGAAAAATGAGGAAATCCTATAAAAGCCCTGATAAACAGAACTTATTCTTTTAAGAAAACCTCCTGCACTGATAGAAATTGTATAGTCTGTAAGGGATAAGCCGACAGCTAAACATAAAATTAAAAATGTAGTTTATAGCATAAGATACAGAGAGGAACGATATAGAAACATGACCATGACATACATAGGAGAAACAACTCGCAGTTAGGAGAAACAGTATAGGAAAAAGAACGAGGGAGCAATGGAGGGATCTCAAAGTCATGACACGCCTACTTGTGCTCTACCAACATGCCAAACTAGAACATGTTGGCTCACTAGAAAACATTGAGATGTAAATCATATCTACACCCCAAACAGATACAATGTTCAGATAGATTAAGGAAGTCACACATATAACAGAAAGTAAACCTAACCCCAATAGAAAGCATAAATGGAATAGCAACAGCCCCAGAACTCAATGACGGAGGACACAGGTATAAATATAAATGGACCCACCCTCAGCAGAGTACAGTAACAAAATAATATCTATCTGATGATGGGTAAGAGAGAGAATAAACACACACACACACTCACACTTGCAGCAACAAGACATAAAGACACACATGTATGCAAATGTAAAATTCGGAAGCTTGTAAAAGTTCAATTATACAAAGTCATACACAGACACAACACACACAGACACAAAACACACAGACACAAAACACAGGCAGAAAAGACAGACACAAAACACACAGACACACAACATACAGACACACAACACACAGACACAAAACACACAGACACAGACATAAACACAGACACAAAACACAGACAAAAACACACTGACACAAAACATACAGAGACAAAACACAGAGAACACACACAGACGCAAAACACACAAACAAAAAACACACATAAAACACACAAACACAAAACACACAGGCACAAAACACAGAGAACACACACAGACACAAAACACACAGTGAAAGAACACAGACACAAAACACAGTGAAAAAACACAGACACAAACAGACAGACACAGACACAAACACACAGACACAAAACATACAGACACAAAACACACAGAGACAAACACACACACACAGACATAAACACACAGACACAAAACACTCACACAGACACAAACACGCAGACAAACACGCAGACACAAAACACACAGACACAAAACACACACACAAAACACAGACACAAAACACACAGACACACAACACACAGACACAAAACACACAGACTCAAAATACACAGACACAAAACACACAGACACTAAACACACAGACATAAACACTCAGACACAAACATACAGACACAAACACACTGACACAATCATACAGGCACAAAACACACAAACACAAAAGACACAGGCACAAACACAGACACAAAACACACAAACACAAACACACAGACACAAACACACAGACACAAAACACAGACACAAACACACAGACACAAAACTAACAGACACAAACACAGACACAGACACAAACACACAGACACAAACACACTGACACAATGATACAGAGACAAAACACAAAACACACAGACACAAGCACACAGACACAAACACACAGACACAAAACACAGACACAAACACACAAACACAGACATAAACAAACAGACACAAAATACACAGACACAAACACACAGACACAAAACACACGGACACAAAACACACAGAACAGACACAAACACACAGACACAAAACATACAGACACATACACACAGACACAAACACACACACAAAACACACACACACACAAACATATGGACACAAACACACAGACACAAAACACACAGAGACAAAACACACAGACACAAAACACAGATAGAAAACACACAGAGACAAACACACACACACAGACATAAACACACAGACACAAACACACTCACACAGACACAAACACACAGACACAAAACACACAGACACAAACACACAGACACAAAACACACAGACACGAACATACAGACACAAAAAAAAGACAAAAACATACAGACACAAACACAGACATAAACACACAGACACAAAACACGGAGACACAAAACACACACACACAGACATAAACACACGGGCACAAAACACTGACTCAAAACACAGGCACAAAACACACAGACACAAAACACACAGACACGAACACACGGACACAAACATACAGACACAAAATACACAGACACAAACACACAGACAGAAAATACAAAGAGACAAACACAAACACACAGACACAAAACACACAGATACAAACACACAGACATAAACACACGGACACAAAACACTGACACAAAACACAGGCACAAAACACACAGACACGAACACAAACACACAGACACAAAACACACAGACACAAGACACAAACACACAGACACAGACACAAGGCACACAGACACAAAACACACAAACACAGAACACATAGGCACAAAACACAGACACAACACACACAAACACAGACATAAACATACAGAAACAAACACAGACACAAAACACATAGGCACAAAACACAGACACAACACACACAGACACAAAACACACAGATACAAAACACAGACAGAAACACACAGACACAAACAAACATACACAAAATACACAGACACAAACACACAGACATAAACACACACACACAAAACACACACACACAAAACACGCAGACACAAACACACAGACACAAAACACACAGAGACAAACACACACACACAGACATAAACACACAGACACAAAACACAGACACAGACACAGACACAAACACACAGACACAAAAGATATGGACACGAACACACAGACACAAACACACAGACACAAAACACAGACACAAAACACAAAGAGACAAAACACACGGACACAAAACACAGACACAAAACACAGAGACAAACACACACACACACAGACATAAACACACAGACACAAACACACTCACACAGACACAAACACACAGACACAAAACACAAAGAGACAAAACACACGGACACAAAACACAGACACAAAACACACACACACAGACATAAACACACGGACACAAAACACTGACACAAAACACAGACACAAAACACACAGACACGAACACAAACACACAGACACAAAACACACAGAGACAAACACACAGACACAAACACACAGACACAAAAAAACACAGACACAAGACACAAACACACAGACACAAAAAAACACAGACACAAGACACAAACACACAGACACAAAACACACAGAGACAAACACACACACACAGACATAAAGACACAGACACAAACACACTCACACAGGCACAAACACACAGACACAAAAAACACAGACACAAAACACACAGACACAAAACACAGACACAAAACACACAGACAAAACAGATACAAACAAACAGACACGAACATACAGACACAAAACACAGACACAAACACACAGACAAAAAACATACAGACACAAACACAGACATAAACACACAGACACAAAACAAGCAGACACAAAACACACACAGACATAAACACACGGACACAAAACACTGACACAAAACACAGGCACAAAACACACAGACACACAACACACAGACACAAAACACACAGATACAAAACACAGACAGAAACACACAGACACAAACAAACATACACAAAATACACAGACACAAAACACACACACACAAACACACACACAAAACACACACACACAAAACACACAGACACAAAACACACAGACACAAACACACAGACACAAAACACACAGACACGAACATACAGACACAAAACACAGACAAAAACATACAGACACAAACACAGACATAAACACACAGACACAAAACACGCAGACACAAAACACACAGACACAAACACACACACACAGACATAAACACACGGGCACAAAACACTGACTCAAAACACAGGCACAAAACACACAGACACGAACACACGGACACAAACATACAGACACAAAATACACAGACACAAACACACAGACACAAACACACAGACAGAAAATACAAAGAGACAAACACACACACACAGACACAAACACACAGACACAAAACACACAGACACAAAACATACACACACAGACATAAACACACGGACACAAAACACTGACACAAAACACAGGCACAAAACACACAGACACGAACACAAACACACAGACACAAAACACACAGAGACAAACACACAGACACAAAACACACAGACACAAGGCACAAACACACAGACACAAACACACAGACACAGACACAAAACACACAGACACAAAACACATAGGCACAAAACACAGACACAACACACACAAACACAGACATAAACATACAGAAACAAACACGCAGACACAAAACACATAGGCACAAAACAATGACACAACACACACAGACACAAAACACACAGATACAAAACACAGACACAAACAAACATACACAAAACACACAAACACAAACACACAGACATAAACACACACACACAAAACACACACACACAAAACACGCAGACACAAACACACAGAAACAAAACACAGACACAAAACACACAGACACAGACATAAACACACAGACATAAAACACACAAACACAAAACACAGACACAGACACAAACACACAGACACAAAACACACAGAGACAAACACACACACAAACACACACACACAGACATAAACACACGGACACAAAACACTGACACAAAACACAGGCACAAAACACAGACACGAACACAAACACAGACACAAAACACACAGAAACAAACACACAGACACAAAAAAACACAGACACAAGACACAAACACACAGAGACAAACACACACACACAGACATAAACACACAGACACAAACACACTCACACAGGCACAAACACACAGACACAAAACACACAGACACAAAACACAGACACAAAACACACAGGCACAAACACACAGACACAAAACACACAGACACAAAACACAGACAAAAACACACAGACAAAAAACATACAGACACAAACACAGACATAAACACACGGACACAAAACACAGGCACAAAACACACAGACACACAACACACAGACACAAAACACACAGATACAAAACACAGACAGAAACACACAGACACAAACAAACATACACAAAATACACAGACACAAAACACACACACACAAACACACACACAAAACACACACACACAAAACACACAGACACAAACACACAGACACAAAACACACAGACACGAACATACAGACACAAAACACAGACAAAAACATACAGACACAAACACAGACATAAACACACAGACACAAAACACGCAGACACAAAACACACAGACACAAACACACACACACAGACATAAACACACGGGCACAAAACACTGACTCAAAACACAGGCACAAAACACACAGACACGAACACACGGACACAAACATACAGACACAAAATACACAGACACAAACACACAGACACAAACACACAGACAAAAAATACAAAGAGACAAACACACACACACAGACACAAACACACAGACACAAAACACACAGACACGAACACAAACACACAGACACAAAACACAAAGAGACAAACACACAGACACAAACACACAGACACAAAAAAACACAGACACAAGACACAAACACACAGACACAAAACACACAGAGACAAACACACACACACAGACATAAAGACACAGACACAAACACACTCAAACAGGCACAAACACACAGACACAAAAAACACAGACACAAAACACACAGACACAAAACACAGACACAAAACACACAGACAAAACAGATACAAACAAACAGACACGAACATACAGACACAAAACACAGACACAAACACACAGACAAAAAACATACAGACACAAACACAGACATAAACACACAGACACAAAACAAGCAGACACAAAACACACAGACACAAACACACACACAGACATAAACACACGGACACAAAACACTGACACAAAACACAGGCACAAAACACACAGACACACAACACACAGACACAAAACACACAGATACAAAACACAGACAGAAACACACAGACACAAACAAACATACACAAAATACACAGACACAAAACACACACACACAAACACACACACAAAACACACACACACAAAACACACAGACACAAAACACACAGACACAAACACACAGACACAAAACACACAGACACGAACATACAGACACAAAACACAGACAAAAACATACAGACACAAACACAGACATAAACACACAGACACAAAACACGCAGACACAAAACACACACACAGACATAAACACACGGGCACAAAACACTGACTCAAAACACAGGCACAAAACACACAGACACGAACACACGGACACAAACATACAGACACAAAATACACAGACACAAACACACAGACACAAACACACAGACAAAAAATACAAAGAGACAAACACACACACACAGACACAAACACACAGACACAAAACACACAGACACGAACACAAACACACAGACACAAAACACAAAGAGACAAACACACAGACACAAACACACAGACACAAAACACACAGAGACAAACACACACAGACAGACATAAAGACACAGACACAAACACACTCAAACAGGCACAAACACACAGACACAAAAAACACAGACACAAAACACACAGACACAAAACACAGACACAAAACACACAGACAAAACAGATACAAACAAACAGACACGAACATACAGACACAAAACACAGACACAAACACACAGACAAAAAACATACAGACACAAACACAGACATAAACACACAGACACAAAACAAGCAGACACAAAACACACAGACACAGACATAAACATACAGAAACAAACACGCAGACACAAAACACATAGGCACAAAACAATGACACAACACACACAGATACAAAACAGACACAAACAAACATACACAAAATACACAGACACAAAACACACAAACACACAGACATAAACACACACACACAAAACACACACACACAAAACACGCAGACACAAACACACAGAAACAAAACACAGACACAAAACACACAGACACAGACATAAACACACAGACATAAAACACACAAACACAAAACACAGACACAGACACAAACACACAGACACAAAACACAGAGACAAACACACACACAAACACACACACACAGACATAAACACACGGACACAAAACACTGACACAAAACACAGGCACAAAACACAGACACGAACACAAACACAGACACAAAACACACAGAAACAAACACACAGACACAAAAAAACACAGACACAAGACACAAACACACAGACACAAAACACACAGAGACAAACACACACACACAGACATAAACACACAGACACAAACACACTCACACAGGCACAAACACACAGACACAAAACACACAGACACAAAACACAGACACAAAACACACAGGCACAAACACACAGACACAAAACACACAGACACAAAACACAGACAAAAACACACAGACAAAAAACATACAGACACAAACACAGACATAAACACACGGACACAAAACACAGGCACAAAACACACAGACACAAAACACACAGATACAAAACACAGACAGAAACACACAGACACAAACAAACATACACAAAATACACAGACACAAAACACACACACACAAACACACACACAAAACACACACACACAAAACACACAGACACAAACACACAGACACAAAACACACAGACACGAACATACAGACACAAAACACAGACAAAAACATACAGACACAAACACAGACATAAACACACAGACACAAAACACGCAGACACAAAACACACAGACACAAACACACACACACAGACATAAACACACGGGCACAAAACACTGACTCAAAACACAGGCACAAAACACACAGACACGAACACACGGACACAAACATACAGACACAAAATACACAGACACAAACACACGGACACAAACACACAGACAAAAAATACAAAGAGACAAACACACACACACAGACACAAACACACACACACAGACACAAACACACAGACACAAAACACACAGACACAAACACACACACACAGACATAAACACACGGACACAAAACACTGACACAAAACACAGGCACAAAACACACAGACACGAACACAAACACACAGACACAAAACACACAGAGACAAACACACACAGACACAAAACACACAGACACAAGACACAAACACACAGACACAAACACACAGACAGACACAAGACACACAGACACAAAACACACAGACACAAAACACATAGGCACAAAACACAGACACAACACACACAAACACAGACATAAACATACAGAAACAAACACGCAGACACAAAACACACAGACACAAAACAATGACACAACACACACAGATACAAAACACAGACACAAACAAACATACACAAAATACACAGACACAAAACACACAAACACAAACACACAGACATAAACACACACACACAAAACACACACACACAAAACACGCAGACACAAACACACAGAAACAAAACACAGACACAAAACACACAGACACAAACACACACACACAGACATAAACACACAGACACAAAACACACAAACACAAAACACAGACACAGACACAAACACACAGACACAAAACACACAGAGACAAACACACACACAAACACACACACACAGACATAAACACACGGACACAAAACACTGACACAAAACACAGGCACAAAACACAGACACGAACACAAACACAGACACAAAACACACAGAAACAAACACACAGACACAAAAAAACACAGACACAAGACACAAACACACAGACACAAAACACACAGAGACAAACACACACACACAGACATAAACACACAGACACAAACACACTCACACAGGCACAAACACACAGACACAAAACACACAGACACAAAACACAGACACAAACACACAGACAAAAAACATACAGACACAAACACAGACATAAACACACGGACACAAAACACAGGCACAAAACACACAGACACACAACACACAGACACAAAACACACAGATACAAAACACAGACAGAAACACACAGACACAAACAAACATACACAAAATACACAGACACAAAACACACACACACAAACACACAGACATAAACACACACACACAAAACATGCAGACACAAACACACAGAAACAAAACACAGACACAGACACAAAACATATGGACACAAACACACAGACACAAAACACAGACACAAAACACAAAGAGACAAAACACACACACAGACATAAACACACAGACACAAACACACTCACACAGACACAAACACACAGACACAAAACACAAAGAGACAAAACACAGACACAAAACATACAGACACAAACACACACAGACACGAACACACAGACACAAAACACACAGAGACAAACACACACAGAGACACTAACACACAGACACAAAACACACAGACACAAACACACACACACAGACATAAACACACGGACCCAAAACACTGACACAAAACACAGGCACAAAACACACAGAGACAAACACACAGACACAAAAAAAACACAGACACAAGACACAAACACACAGACACAAACACACAGACACAAGACACACAGACACAAAACACACAGACACAAAACACATAGGCACAAAACACAGACACAACACACACAGACACAAACACAGACATAAACATACAGAAACAAACACACAGACACAAAACACAGACAGAAACACACAGACACAAACAAACATACACAAAATACACAGACACAAACACACAGACATAAACACACACACACAAAACACACACAAAACACGCAGACACAAACACACAGAAACAAAACACACAGAGACAAACACACACACACAGACATAAACATACAGACACAAAACACACTGACACAAAACACAGACACAAACACAGACACAAACACGCAGACACAAAACACACAGACACAAAACACAGACACAAAACACACTCACAGACACAAAACACACAGACACAAAACACAAAACACAATCACAGACACAAAACACACAGACACAAACACACAGACACAAAACACACTCACACAGACACAAACACACAGACACAGACATAAACACACACACACAGACACAAACACACATACACAAACATACAGACACAAACATAGACTCACAAAACACACAGACACAAAACACACAGACACAAAACACACACACACAAAACACACAGACACAAAACACACAGACACAAAACACACAGACACAAACACACAGACATAAACACACAGACACAAACATACAGACACAAAACACAGATACAAACACACGGACACAAACATACAGACACAAAACACACAAACACAAAACACAGACACAAACACACAGACACAAAACACACAGACACAAACACACACACACAGACATAAACACACAGACACAAAACAAACAGACACAAACACACAGACACAAAACACACAGACACAAAACACACAGACACAAAACACAGACACCAAAACACAGACACAACACTCACAGACACAAACCATACAGACACAAACACACAGACACAAAACACACAGACACAAAACACACAGAGAGAAAACACAAACACAAACACGCAGACACAAAACACACAGACACAAACATATAGACACAAAACACAGACACAAAACACAGACACAAAACACAGAGACAAACACACACACACAGACATAAACACACAGACACAAAACACACAGACACAAACACACAGACACAAAACACACTGACACAAACACACAGACACAAAACCAGACACAAACACACAGACACAAAACACCACAGACACAAAACACACACAGACATTAAATACACAGACACAAAACACAGACACAAACACACAGACACAAAACACACAGACACAAAACAGAGACACAAACACACAGACATAAACACACAGACACAAACACACAGACACAAAACACAGACACAAAACATACAGACACAAAACACACAGACACAAAACACACAGACACAAAACACACAGACACAAAACACACTCACACAGACACAAAACACACAGACACAAAACACACTCACACAGACACAAAACACACAGACACAAAACACACAGACACAAAACACACAAACACAAAACATACAGACACAAAACACACAGACACAAAACATAGACACAAAACACACAGACACAAGACATACAGACACAAAACACACAGACACAAAACACACAGACACAAAACACACAGACACAAAACACACACAGACACAAAACACACACAGACACAAAACACAGACACTGACACAAAACACACAGACACAATACACACACAAACACAAAACACAGACACAAAACACAGACACAAAACACACAGACACAAAACACACACAGACACAAAACACAGACACAGACACAAAACACACAGACACAATACACACACAAACACACTCACACAGGCACAAACACACAGACACAAAACACACAGACACAAAACACAGACACAAACACACAGACAAAAAACATACAGACACAAACACAGACATAAACACACGGACACAAAACACAGGCACAAAACACACAGACACACAACACACAGACACAAAACACACAGATACAAAACACAGACAGAAACACACAGACACAAACAAACATACACAAAATACACAGACACAAAACACACACACACAAACACACAGACATAAACACACACACACAAAACATGCAGACACAAACACACAGAAACAAAACACAGACACAGACACAAAACATATGGACACAAACACACAGACACAAAACACAGACACAAAACACAAAGAGACAAAACACACACACAGACATAAACACACAGACACAAACACACTCACACAGACACAAACACACAGACACAAAACACAAAGAGACAAAACACAGACACAAAACATACAGACACAAACACACACAGACACGAACACACAGACACAAAACACACAGAGACAAACACACACAGAGACACTAACACACAGACACAAAACACACAGACACAAACACACACACACAGACATAAACACACGGACCCAAAACACTGACACAAAACACAGGCACAAAACACACAGAGACAAACACACAGACACAAAAAAAACACAGACACAAGACACAAACACACAGACACAAACACACAGACACAAGACACACAGACACAAAACACACAGACACAAAACACATAGGCACAAAACACAGACACAACACACACAGACACAAACACAGACATAAACATACAGAAACAAACACACAGACACAAAACACAGACAGAAACACACAGACACAAACAAACATACACAAAATACACAGACACAAAACACACAGACACAAACACACAGACATAAACACACACACACAAAACACACACAAAACACGCAGACACAAACACACAGAAACAAAACACACAGAGACAAACACACACACACAGACATAAACATACAGACACAAAACACAGACACAAACACAGACACAAACACGCAGACACAAAACACACAGACACAAAACACACTCACAGACACAAAACACACAGACACAAAACACAAAACACAATCACAGACACAAAACACACAGACACAAACACACAGACACAAAACACACTCACACAGACACAAACACACAGACACAGACATAAACACACACACACAGACACAAACACACATACACAAACATACAGACACAAACATAGACTCACAAAACACACAGACACAAAACACACAGACACAAAACACACACACACAAAACACACAGACACAAAACACACAGACACAAAACACACAGACACAAACACACAGACATAAACACACAGACACAAACATACAGACACAAAACACAGATACAAACACACGGACACAAACATACAGACACAAAACACACAAACACAAAACACAGACACAAACACACAGACACAAAACACACAGACACAAACACACACACACAGACATAAACACACAGACACAAAACAAACAGACACAAACACACAGACACAAAACACACAGACACAAAACACACAGACACAAAACACAGACACCAAAACACAGACACAACACTCACAGACACAAACCATACAGACACAAACACACAGACACAAAACACACAGACACAAAACACACAGAGAGAAAACACAAACACAAACACGCAGACACAAAACACACAGACACAAACATATAGACACAAAACACAGACACAAAACACAGACACAAAACACAGAGACAAACACACACACACAGACATAAACACACAGACACAAAACACACAGACACAAACACACAGACACAAAACACACTGACACAAACACACAGACACAAAACCAGACACAAACACACAGACACAAAACACCACAGACACAAAACACACACAGACATTAAATACACAGACACAAAACACAAAACACACAGACACAAAACAGAGACACAAACACACAGACATAAACACACAGACACAAACACACAGACACAAAACACAGACACAAAACATACAGACACAAAACACACAGACACAAAACACACAGACACAAAACACACAGACACAAAACACACTCACACAGACACAAAACACACAGACACAAAACACACTCACACAGACACAAAACACACAGACACAAAACACACTCACACAGACACAAAACACACAGACACAAAACACACAGACACAAAACACACAAACACAAAACATACAGACACAAAACACACAGACACAAAACATAGACACAAAACACACAGACACAAGACATACAGACACAAAACACACAGACACAAAACACACAGACACAAAACACACAGACACAAAACACACACAGACACAAAACACACACAGACACAAAACACAGACACAGACACAAAACACACAGACACAATACACACACAAACACAAAACACAGACACAAAACACAGACACAAAACACACAGACACAAAACACACACAGACACAAAACACACACAGGCACAAAACACACAGACACAAAACACACACAGACACAAAACACACAGACACTAAACACACACAGACACAAAACATAGACACAATACCACACAGACACAAAACACACTCACACAGACACAAAACACAGACACAAAACACACAGACACAAAACACACAGACACAAGACATACAGACACAAAACACACACAGACACAAAACACACAGACACAATACACACACAGACACAAAACACACAGGCACAAAACACACAGACACAAAACACACACAGACACAAAACACACAGACACAAACATACAGACACAAAACACACACACACAGACATAAACACAGACACAAAACACAGGCACAAAACAGACAGCCACAAACACACAGACACAAAACACACAGACACAAAACACACAGACACAAACACACAGACACAAACATACAGACACAAAACACAGACACAAACACACGGACACAAACATACAGACACAAAACACACAAACACAAACACACAGACTCAAACACACACACACAGAGACAAAACACACAGACACAAACACACAGACACAAAACACAGACACAAACACAGACACAAACATACAGACACAAAACACAGACATAAAACACACAGAGACAAACACACACACACAGACATAAACATACAGACACAAAACACACTGACACAAAACACAGACACAGACACAAACACGCAGACACAAAACACACAGACACAAAACACAGACACGAAACACACAGACACAAAACACAAAACACAATCACAGACACAAAACACACAGACACAAACACACAGACACAGACATAAACACACACACACAGACACAAACACACATACACAAACATACAGACACAAACATAGACTCACAAAACACACAGACACAAAACACACAGACACAAAACACACACACACAAAACACACAGACACAAAACACACAGACACAAAACACACAGACACAAACACACAGACATAAACACACAGACACAAACATACAGACACAAAACACAGATACAAACACACGGACACAAACATACAGACACAAAACACACAAACACAAAACACAGACACAAAACACACAGACACAAACACACACACACAGACATAAACACACAGACACAAAACAAACAGACACAAACACACAGACACAAAACACACAGACACAAAACACACAGACACAAAACACAGACACCAAAACACAGACACAACACTCACAGACACAAACCATACAGACACAAACACACAGACACAAAACACACAGACACAAAACACACAGAGAGAAAACACAAACACAAACACGCAGACACAAAACACACAGACACAAACATATAGACACAAAACACAGACACAAAACACAGACACAAAACACAGAGACAAACACACACACACAGACATAAACACACAGACACAAAACACACAGACACAAACACACAGACACAAAACACACTGACACAAACACACAGACACAAAACCAGACACAAACACACAGACACAAAACACCACAGACACAAAACACACACAGACATTAAATACACAGACACAAAACACAGACACAAACACACAGACACAAAACACACAGACACAAAACAGAGACACAAACACACAGACATAAACACACAGACACAAACACACAGACACAAAACACAGACACAAAACATACAGACACAAAACACACAGACACAAAACACACAGACACAAAACACACAGACACAAAACACACTCACACAGACACAAAACACACAGACACAAAACACACTCACACAGACACAAAACACACAGACACAAAACACACAGACACAAAACACACAAACACAAAACATACAGACACAAAACACACAGACACAAAACATAGACACAAAACACACAGACACAAGACATACAGATACAAAACACACAGACACAAAACACACAGACACAAAACACACAGACACAAAACACACACAGACACAAAACACACACAGACACAAAACACAGACACAGACACAAAACACACAGACACAATACACACACAAACACAAAACACAGACACAAAACACAGACACAAAACACACAGACACAAAACACACAGACACAAAACACACACAGGCACAAAACACACAGACACAAAACACACACAGACACAAAACACACAGACACTAAACACACACAGACACAAAACATAGACACAATACCACACAGACACAAAACACACTCACACAGACACAAAACACAGACACAAAACACACAGACACAAAACACACAGACACAAGACATACAGACACAAAACACACAGACACAAAACACACACAGACACAAAACACACAGACACAATACACACACAGACACAAAACACACAGGCACAAAACACACAGACACAAAACACACACAGACACAAACATACAGACACAAAACACACACACACAGACATAAACACAGACACAAAACACAGGCACAAAACAGACAGCCACAAACACACAGACACAAAACACACAGACACAAAACACACAGACACAAACACACAGACACAAACATACAGACACAAAACACAGACACAAACACACGGACACAAACATACAGACACAAAACACACAAACACAAACACACAGACTCAAACACACACACACAGAGACAAAACACACAGACACAAACACACAGACACAAAACACAGACACAAACACAGACACAAACATACAGACACAAAACACAGACATAAAACACACAGAGACAAACACACACACACAGACATAAACATACAGACACAAAACACACTGACACAAAACACAGACACAAACACAGACACAAACACGCAGACACAAAACACACAGACACAAAACACAGACACAAAACACACAGACACAAAACACAAAACACAATCACAGACACAAAACACACAGACACAAACACACTCACACAGACACAAACACACAGACACAGACATAAACACACACACACAGACACAAACACACATACACAAACATACCGACACAAACATAGACTCACAAAACACACAGACACAAAACACACAGACACAAAACACACACACACAATACACACAGACACAAAACACACAGACACAAAACACACAGACACAAACACACAGACATAAACACACAGACACAAACATACAGACACAAAACACAGATACAAACACATGGACACAAACATAGACACAAAACACACAAACACAAAACACAGACACAAACACACAGACACAAAACACACAGACACAAACACACACACACAGACATAAACACACAGACACAAAACAAACAGACACAAACACACAGACACAAAACACACAGACACAAAACACACAGACACAAAACACAGACACCAAAACACAGACACAACACTCACAGACACAAACCATACAGACACAAACACACAGACACAAAACACACAGACACAAAACACACAGAGAGAAAACACAAACACAAACACGCAGACACAAAACACACAGACACAAACATATAGACACAAAACACAGACACAAAACACAGACACAAAACACAGAGACAAACACACACACACAGACATAAACACAGACACAAAACACACAGACACAAACACACAGACACAAAACACACTGACACAAACACACAGACACAAAACCAGACACAAACACACAGACACAAAACACCACAGACACAAAACACACACAGACATTAAATACACAGACACAAAACACAGACACAAACACACAGACACAAAACACACAGACACAAAACAGAGACACAAACACACAGACATAAACACACAGACACAAACACACAGACACAAAACACAGACACAAAACATACAGACACAAAACACACAGACACAAAACACACAGACACAAAACACACAGACACAAAACACACTCACACAGACACAAAACACACAGACACAAAACACACGCACACAGACACAAAACACACAGACACAAAACACACAGACACAAAACACACAAACACAAAACATACAGACACAAAACACACAGACACAAAACATAGACACAAAACACACAGACACAAGACATACCGACACAAAACACACAGACACAAAACACACAGACACAAAACACACAGACACAAAACACACACAGACACAAAACACACACAGACACAAAACACACACAGACACAAAACACACAGACACAATACACACACAAACAAAACACAGACACAAAACACAGACACAAAACACACAGACACAAAACACACACAGACACAAAACACACACAGACACAAAACACACACAGGCACAAAACACACAGACACAAAACACACACAGACACAAAACACACAGACACTAAACACACACAGACACAAAACATAGACACAATACCACACAGACACAAAACACACTCACACAGACACAAAACACAGACACAAAACACACAGACACAAAACACACAGACACAAAACACACAGACACAAAACACACAGACACAAAACACACAGACACAAAACACACACAGACACAAAACACACAGACACAAAACACACAGGCACAAAACACACAGACACAAAACACACACAGACACAAAACACACAGACACAAAACACACAGACACAAAACACACAGACACAAAACACACAGACACAAAACACACAGACACAAAACACACAGACACAAAACACACACAGACACAAAACACACAGACACAAAACACACAGACACAAAACACACATAGACACAAAACACACAGGCACAAAACACAGACACAAAACACACACAGACACAAAACACACAGACACAAAACACACAGACACAAAACACACAGACACAAAACACACACAGACACAAAACACACAGACACAAAACACACAGACACAAAACACACATAGACACAAAACACACAGGCACAAAACACACATAGACACAAAACACTCAGACACTAAACACACACAGACACAAAACACAGACACAAAACACACAGACACAAAACACACACACAAAACACACAGACACAAAACACACAGACACAAAACACACACAGACACAAAACACACAGACACAAAACACACAGACACAAAACACAGACACAAAACACACAGGCACAAAACACACATAGACACAAAACACACAGACATTAAACACACACAGACACAAAACACACATAGACACAAAACACACAGACACAAAACACAGACACAAAACACAGACACAAAACACACAGACACAAAACACACACACAAAACACACAGACACAAAACACACAGACACAAAACACACACAGACACAAAACACACAGACACAAAACACACAGACACAAAACAAACAGACACAAACACACAGACACAAAACACACAGACACAAAACACACAGACACAAAACACAGACACCAAAACACAGACACAACACTCACAGACACAAACCATACAGACACAAACACACAGACACAAAACACACAGACACAAAACACACAGAGAGAAAACACAAACACAAACACGCAGACACAAAACACACAGACACAAACATATAGACACAAAACACAGACACAAAACACAGACACAAAACACAGAGACAAACACACACACACAGACATAAACACAGACACAAAACACACAGACACAAACACACAGACACAAAACACACTGACACAAACACACAGACACAAAACCAGACACAAACACACAGACACAAAACACCACAGACACAAAACACACACAGACATTAAATACACAGACACAAAACACAGACACAAACACACAGACACAAAACACACAGACACAAAACAGAGACACAAACACACAGACATAAACACACAGACACAAACACACAGACACAAAACACAGACACAAAACATACAGACACAAAACACACAGACACAAAACACACAGACACAAAACACACTCACACAGACACAAAACACACAGACACAAAACACACTCACACAGACACAAAACACACAGACACAAAACACACAGACACAAAACACACAAACACAAAACATACAGACACAAAACACACAGACACAAAACATAGACACAAAACACACAGACACAAGACATACAGACACAAAACACACAGACACAAAACACACAGACACAAAACACACAGACACAAAACACACACAGACACAAAACACACACAGACACAAAACACACACAGACACAAAACACACAGACACAATACACACACAAACAAAACACAGACACAAAACACAGACACAAAACACACAGACACAAAACACACACAGACACAAAACACACACAGGCACAAAACACACAGACACAAAACACACACAGACACAAAACACACAGACACTAAACACACACAGACACAAAACATAGACACAATACCACACAGACACAAAACACACTCACACAGACACAAAACACAGACACAAAACACACAGACACAAAACACACAGACACAAAACACACAGACACAAAACACACAGACACAAAACACACAGACACAAAACACACACAGACACAAAACACACAGACACAAAACACACAGGCACAAAACACACAGACACAAAACACACACAGACACAAAACACACAGACACAAAACACACAGACACAAAACACACAGACACAAAACACACAGACACAAAACACACAGACACAAAACACACAGACACAAAACACACACAGACACAAAACACACAGACACAAAACACACAGACACAAAACACACATAGACACAAAACACACAGGCACAAAACACAGACACAAAACACACACAGACACAAAACACACAGACACAAAACACACAGACACAAAACACACAGACACAAAACACACACAGACACAAAACACACAGACACAAAACACACAGACACAAAACACACATAGACACAAAACACACAGGCACAAAACACACATAGACACAAAACACTCAGACACTAAACACACACAGACACAAAACACAGACACAAAACACACAGACACAAAACACACACACAAAACACACAGACACAAAACACACAGACACAAAACACACACAGACACAAAACACACAGACACAAAACACACAGACACAAAACACAGACACAAAACACACAGGCACAAAACACACATAGACACAAAACACACAGACATTAAACACACACAGACACAAAACACACATAGACACAAAACACACAGACACAAAACACAGACACAAAACACAGACACAAAACACACAGACACAAAACACACAGACACAAAACACAGACACAAAACACACAGACACAAAACACACACAGACACAAAACACACAGACACAAAACACACAGACACAAAACACACATAGACACAAAACACACAGGCACAAAACACACATAGACACAAAACACACAGACACAAAACACACACAGACACAAAACACAGACACAAAACACACAGACACAAAACACACACACACAAAACACACAGACACAAAACACACATACACAAAACACACAGGCACAAAACACACATAGACACAAAAAAACAGACACTAAACACACACAGACACAAAACACACATAGACACAAAACACACAGACACAAAACACAGACACAAAACACACAGACACAAAACACACACAGACACAAAACACACAGACACAAAACACAGACACAAAACACACAGACACAAAACACACACAGACACAAAACACACAGACACAAAACACACAGACACAAAACACACATAGACACAAAACACACAGACACAAAACACACAGACACTAAACACACACAGACACAAAACAGACACAAAACACACAGACACAAAACACACACAGACACAAAACACACACAGACACAAAACACACAGACACAATACACACAGACACAAAACACACAGACACTAAACACACAGGCACAAAACACACATAGACACAAAACACACAGACACTAAACACACACAGACACAAAACACAGTCACAAAACACACAGACACAAAACACACACAGACACAAAACACACAGACACAAAACACACAGACACAAAACACACACAGACACAAAACACACACAGACACAAAACACACAGACACAATACACACAGACACAAAACACACAGACACTAAACACACAGGCACAAAACACACATAGACACAAAACACACAGACACTAAACACACACAGACACAAAACACAGACACAAAACACACAGACACAAAACACACACAGACACAAAACACACAGACACAAAACACACACAGACACAAAACACACACAGACACAATACACACAGACACAAAACACACAGACACAAAACACACAGACACAAAACACAGACACAAAACACACAGACACAAAACACACACAGACACAAAACACACAGACACAAAACACACAGACACAAAACACACATAGACACAAAACACACAGGCACAAAACACACATAGACACAAAACACACAGACACAAAACACACACAGACACAAAACACAGACACAAAACACACAGACACAAAACACACACAGACACAAAACACACAGACACAAAACACACATAGACACAAAACACACAGGCACAAAACACACATAGACACAAAAAAACAGACACTAAACACACACAGACACAAAACACACATAGACACAAAACACACAGACACAAAACACACAGACACAAAACACACACAGACACAAAACACACAGACACAAAACACAGACACAAAACACACAGACACAAAACACACACAGACACAAAACACACAGACACAAAACACACAGACACAAAACACACATAGACACAAAACACAGACACAAAACACACAGACACTAAACACACACAGACACAAAACACAGACACAAAACACACAGACACAAAACACACACAGACACAAAACACACACAGACACAAAACACAGACACAATACACACAGACACAAAACACACAGACACTAAACACACAGGCACAAAACACACATAGACACAAAACACAGACACTAAACACACACAGACACAAAACACACAGACACAAAACACACAGACACAAAACACACACAGACACAAAACACAGACACAAAACACACAGACACAAAACACACACAGACACAAAACACACAGACACAATACACACAGACACAAAACACACAGACACTAAACACACAGGCACAAAACACACATAGACACAAAACACACAGACACTAAACACACACAGACACAAAACACAGACACAAAACACACAGACACAAAACACACACAGACACAAAACACACAGACACAAAACACACACAGACACAAAACACACACAGACACAAAACACACAGACACAATACACACAGACACAAAACACACAGACACAAAACACACAGACACTAAACACACAGACACTAAACACACACAGACACAAAACACAGACACAAAACACACAGACACAAAACACAAAGTCACGAAACACACAGACACAAAACACACAGACACTAAACACACAGACACTAAACACACAGACACTAAACACACACAGACACAAAACACAGACACAAAACACACAGACACAAAACACAAAGTCACGAAACACACAGACACAAAACACACAGACACTAAACACACAGACACTAAACACACACAGACACAAAACACAGACACAAAACACACAGACACAAAACACAAAGTCACGAAACACACAGACACAAAACACACAGACACTAAACACACAGACACTAAACACACAGACACTAAACACACACAGACACAAAACACAGACACAAAACACACAGACACAAAACACAAAGTCACAAAACACACAGACACAAAACACACAGACACGAAACACAGACACAAAACACACAGACACAAAACACACAGACACGAAACACACAGACACAAAACACACAGACACAAAACACAAAGTCACAAAACACACAGACACGAAACACACAGACACAAAACACACAGACATAAACAAACACACACAGACATAAACACACATGCATGTGCAGACCACATACACAGCAGAGAAAAACAAGATGGAGTAAATAGAACACGATCAGAGCAAAGAGGAGACACAGATGAGCAAGTTTAGTGATTGAGAAGGTCACAGGATGTATGATGAAAGCTTTCAATTAAATATAACATCATCAACATCATCATCATCATCATCCATTTTTCCACACTGGCATGGGTTAGACAAGCTGTTCTGTTGTGGGCAATTCTAGGTCAGGTGACCATATCTTGCTCATACAGAACTGATTTGGGCCTGGTTTCTACAGCTGGATGCCCTTCCTAACAATTAAATAAAATATCTGGTTACTAAACTAACTAAAGAATAAAGGTGTAAGAAAGGGAGTAAGAGATATAGAGGAAGAATTGACCCTAGTACTAGACTGGTACTTTTGTTATCGACCTCAAAGCAAATGGTCCGTGTACTTTTATTGGCAGCTTGACTCTCCCAAAGTATAACAATATCTGTTCTAATACATGATGGTATCTCAGCGTGTCTCACAAACTTACACCACTAAAAATAGCAGCCAGGTTTATTCGACATTTGAAATAGCTCAACAAATTAACGGAGCCGAATCTATCATGTGCGTTATTATATATAGCACACTATTGATATCATGTGTGTTATTGTATATAGCACATTATTCAGTTTCTTAATATACTTAGAAGTGTCTAGGATACTAATTTTTCAGCCACTG